>CM054113.1:17525534-17529248 GCA_028673005.1 Tanypteryx hageni | reverse complement strand
GAAGACCCGGGTTCGATTCCCGGTCATAGCAGACTTTTCTCATTTCAAAATTAT
Organism: Tanypteryx hageni; assembly: GCA_028673005.1. NCBI lineage: Eukaryota > Metazoa > Arthropoda > Insecta > Odonata > Petaluridae > Tanypteryx > Tanypteryx hageni. The sequence goes on along the minus strand of CM054113.1, from coordinate 17,529,194 downwards.
TCCCAATGCATTATATAGAAAATGTTTCGAACGAAGGTTGTAGAAAATTAAATTTCATACAACTTTTATTCCAGTATGTTTTTAAATATGTATATCAAATATTAAAGCAGATACTTCAAAATAACGGATAAGTGACAAGAGTTAACACCCACTTCCGGTTGACCGATATTTACTAATAACAAATCAGTTCCTGTGCCTGTCATAAAAATGTTAAATATAAAATTTCGCATTGACCTGAATAATAGTTTTTGAGTTAGAGCACCCACCAAAAAGATGTCACACGCACACAGACCATCGAGAAAATGGTCAAAATGTGTTCAGGGGAACTCAAAACGTGTATTTCCGTTGAAATCTCGAAATAGATTTTTTTCATGAAAACAACTTACTCCTATACTACGTATGGAGAAAGTAATTTCCGAGAGAGAGAACAAGATTCCGACGCCATCTCAAAATACAATCAACTCCTCTGTTGTTAAAATTACATTCCAAAATTGAGATTAATTCGCCCCACAAGCATTTGCTATGAAATATACGGACACCGATCGGAACTAGCCGACAGAACCTCCTTTTCACTCCTCCAGAAATATTTCTCTACTAACTTGTTAGAACGAAGGCTCAACTTTAGTGAAGCAATAAAAGTTTTTTTTCTGGCCGGCGGAACACCTTCCATCCTATAGTAGCGTTCAATTCGATTACTTCCGACGACATGTATTTTCTTGAACGAAATTGAAATAGATTCAAATTGTCTGAGTGACGTTTCTTTGTCACCGAGCAGCCAGCCTTGGCAGAGAAGTAATTTGAGTATCCAAATGCAAGGGTCGCGGGTTCGAATCCCTTCCAGCCTGCATGGCTGTAGGTGAACAGCTTTGTTGCCATTATTACGCTCATTTTAAAATGGAAACCTTAATAGCTGTTTTATTAAAATAAAAAACCGCGGAGAGGAGAAATAACACCCGTCGCTAATCCGTATACACATAAAAGGCTTAATGATAGATGAGTTTGAAAGTTTGCAACGCGAGATCTCTGAATCTACTGGGCCGATTTTCACGAATCTTTCACCGAAAGATTGGAGGTTTTAGGCTTAATTTTATTCTTCTAACGTAAGCCGTTTCAAAGATATGGCGATGTTTCCGCGAACACGCATTTTCCTACGCTACTTTATGACGTTCGGCGGGCGGTGGGAGGGGTAAGTGAAAGAGGAGCGGGTGCAATCCCGAATCGCACCTGGGCAACGCCGGGTCACCCAGCTAGTATCTTATAAAGTTTAGGAAATATCCCATTTGAACGGTTCAGGCTCACCATTAATTTTTTCTATGAAAAATATTTAATCAGTACGAGTTTCTATAATAGTTAAGAAAATATTTTTAACTGCACTATGTAGATGAAAACATCACTGACGTAAACCAATAATTATTATTGGGATAATCCTTGAGTAAGTGATATTAATTGAAATTTGCGATGTAATTTCAAGGTTATTGAACGCGTGTGCAATTATTTTTTAGCTTGAATTGAGTCTACATACAATCACACAATATGGACAGGAAGATAACATAGTGGGAAAATATGGACTAGGGAAGAGAAATGAAAGAGGGAATAAACTTGTGGAATTCTGCTATAGAAATAGATTAATTGTAACTAATACATGGTTTAAGCATCACCAGCGAAGACTTTACACATGGAGAAGCCCAGGAGACCAGAGACGATACCAGATAGATTACATACTAGTCAATGAAAGATTTAGAAATAGCATTAAAAATGTGAAAACACTACCAGGGGCAGATATCGATTCTGACCACAACCTTTTGGTGGCAAATACACAATGTAGACTGAAGAGCGTTAAGAGAAACATAAGAGTTAACAAGAAATGGAACTTAGAGGAACTCCTTAAAAACAAGGAGGCTATCATGACTGAGCTGGAGGAAAGGTTGGGGGAGAGAGCTGAAGAAAATAGGAAGAATGTAGATGAGGAGTGGAGATACATCCATAGCAACATTAAAGATGTAATGGAAAAGAAGGTAGGAAAGGTAACGGGTGAAAGAAACAAAAAACCCTGGATCACAGCAGCCATGCTGCAAAAAATGGAAGAGCGGAGAAAGTGAAAGAACATAAACACTGAAGAAGGCCAAAGAAAGTACAAGGAGTTAAATAATGCTTTAAGAAGGGAAACAGATAAAGCAAGAGAACAGTGGATAAATGAAAAATGCGAGGAGATTGTCGAACGTGAAAGAATTTGTAGAACAGACCTCATGTATAGCAAAGCAAGGGAACTATTCAAGAAAAAAGCAAGAAAGATAGGACGTAAAGGAATCATGAACAAAAGTGGTAAAATAGTATCGGAGCCAGACAATGTAAAGAATGTCTGGAAAGAATACATTGAGGTTCTGTATGACAAAGAAGGAAAGCCAGGAAATATTGAATTAAATGAAAAAGAGGATGTGGAAAAAGATCAGCTAGGACCAAGTATTCTCGAGTCTGAAGTTAAAAGAGCAATTGATGACATGAAAAGAAGAAAGGCTGTTGGGAGTGATGATATACCCGTGGACGTTCTTAAGGTTTTGGGGTCTAAAGCAGTTAAGCAACTAACAAAATTTTTTAACCAAGTATATGATACTGGCATATGGCCTGAAGATTTTTTAGATGTTGTTATGGTACCACTGGAGAAAAAGAACAATGCAAAATGTTGTAAGGATTACAGAACTATTAGTTTAATTTCTCATACAGCTAAAGTTCTAACCAGAATAATAACAAAAAGAATTGAAGGTAAAATAGAAAAGGAGCTGCAAGATAATCAGTTTGGTTTCAGAAGAGGAAGAGGAACTAGAGATGCTATAGGATGTATGTATGAGGATGATGATAGAAAGAGCGCTAGAAGTCAATAAAGGTATGTATTTCTGTTTTGTAGATTGGGAGAAAGCTTTTGATCGAGTGAATGGGATAAAATGCTGGGTACTTTAAACAAAATAGGAATAGATTGGAAAGATAAAAGACTGCTTAAAAAATTTTATTTTGATCAAAAGATTAGAGTCAGGGTTGAAGGAGAAGAAACAGAAAGTACTTCAATAGGGAGGGGAAGGAAGCAGGGATGTCCTATTTCACAAGCAATATTTAATATTTATGCAGAAACAATAACAGAAGAAGCGTTGATGGACGAGAAAGGATTTAAGATAGGAAGTATTACCACCATTAAATACGCAGATGACCAGGCTTAATAGCAGAAGACGAGAAAGAGCTTCAGATGATGACAGACAGACTAGTGGAGGTTGGCCAACAATATGGAATGAAGATCAATGCAGAAAAAACGAAAGTCATGGTGGTTTCAAAGGAACATAAAGAATTAAATATAATGGTAAATGGCCAAAAATTGGAACAAGTATGTAGTTTCAAATATCTTGGCAGTATTTTAGCGCAGGATGGAACTAGTACACAGGACATCAGAAGTAGGATTGCAATGGCAAAAGCAGCATTTAACGAGAAGAAGGAGCTTCTCACAAGCAAGAAAATAAATTTAGAAACAAGGAAGAAATTAGCAAAATGCTACATATGGAGCACAGCTCTTTATGGTGCAGAGACGTGGACGGTAAGGAGAAAGGAGGAAAAATATTCAGAAAGTTTTGAGATGTGGGTATGGAGGAGAATGATGAAAGTGAAATGGACAGAGAG
>CM054113.1:17425534-17523034 GCA_028673005.1 Tanypteryx hageni | reverse complement strand
GTCGATGAATACGTCCTATTAACACACTTTTGCATGAAACAAAATTTCTTCCAAATAAACAATAAGATATATCAGCAAAACCAGGGCACAACAATGGGAAATTCTCTGTCACCATTCCTTTCAAATTCATTCATGATTAATTTTGAAAAACAATGCAAAACCACATTCACATACTTCCCTGAAACTTGGTTTAGATACGTTGACTACATATTCGCGGTTTTTGACACATCAAAATACAACATCACTTACTTCCTTCAAGATCTAAAGGACCAATATGACTCGATTAAATTCACACTCGAAAAAGAAAACCGTTCTTAGACTTATTATTAACAATACACAACAGCAAGTTAAAATTCAATATTTACCGAAAACCAACACACACTGATAGATATATCCCATCTAATTCCAATCATCACATCTCACATAAATTGGCCCCTTTTCATTCCATGATCAATAGACTTCTTCGCGTGCCTCTCTCCCCATCTGGTTACCGTAAAGAACTCACACACATTAATAACTGTGCAAAACCCAACGGATACGACACCGAAATGATCGAAAACATCCTACGTAAACATAAACATAGGCTCCATGTAAAAACGCACACAACACTAACTGACATTTTCCCCAAAGACACAAAATACATTCAAATCCCCTTCGCTCCTGGGATCACCAACAAACTACACAACATCTTCTCAAAATTCAATTATAGACAGTATTTGTTAACGACAATAAACTCTACAATTTATTACAAAACCCAAAAGACACAATTCCTTCTTTACACAAATCCAGCATATACAAAATATCTTGTGGAGGATGCGACAAAATATATATTGGACAAACAAAACGTAAGATAGAAACACGATCCAAAGAACACATAGCTCACTTTAAACGCAACAGATTAAACAACTCTAGTGTAGCAACACACATCCAAGAACACCACCATCCAATCACGATCGAAAACCTAACTCTTGTAAAATCTGTAACCAACCAAAAAAAAACCAGACGCATACGAAAGCATACACATAAACAGAAACAAAAATTCCGTTATAACGACCGCGGCCCGATCCCCCTTTCACCTCTGTACGTTGTAACGGCTGAACCTCTTTCCCTTCCTTTCACTTCAGCACATAAACATATAAATACCGCCTACAACACTCCCACCCCACATTATACATCAGCTACTGATGATGAGAGCATTGCTCTCGAAATACGTATTTAGACATTTACCTCATCTTTAGAGATCTTGTGTGCGTGTATTCGAGTGCTTGCGTGCATGATTGTTTTCTCTGTAAGGTCACTGTCGTTGCCGGACGGCACATAAACCTACAGGCCGCTGTGTGCGATACTAGGTCCCTGGCGTGGTTTAATCCTCCGTAAACGTAGTATTATTCCCCCTTCCTTCCCCCTTTATTTTTCCCTTTACCTCTTAGCTTGTACGTGTGCGTGTGTTTGTGGTTGCTTAGTAGGTCCCTGTAGCGGTTGTACTGACTCACAAACCTTCTAGCAACGGTGTGATTTTTTGGGTCCCTGGCGCAGAGTAATTTCTCGCAAACCCGGTCCCGTTTCCTTTCCACCTTAGGATTAGTGCTTGTGCGATTGAGTGAGTGAATGTGTGAGTGACATCAGGTCCCTGGCGTGGAGTAACAACCCCTAAACCTGTAAGTTTATAATTTTTATTGTCTTTTGCCTTTTCCTTCCTTTTCTCCTCCTTTTTCATTGTGTGTCTCTAATTTTGAATTTTAAGGTCAAGGAGTTAATTTCCATTTAACAAGTAATCTACAAAATAAATTAGGCATTATTTTTACCTTTAATTGATATGTGTACTTTAGTCTGGAACTTAATATTTTACGACATTGTAAAAAGAACATTAGTTGCAATCGAAGGGGAAAAATAATTTATATTAGAAAATAATACTAGCTGTAAATTAATATCAGAATGGGAATCAATACTAGAAGTACAATAAAATACAGTCGAGTCCCGATAATCCGACCTTCGATTGTCCGACATTACGCGTAAACCTACACGGCCATAGGCAGCTCAATATCTGTGGCGAAAAATTATCGGCAAATTCGGACGAATTTTTGAAATTTAAAGCGAAATTTCGTTATCTCGTTGACAACGAAGGATTGTTAGGTGTGCAGATATACAGGGTGTCCGGCGACTTTATGTCATAACTTCAGGATCTTATTCCTCAAGGGATTTTGAGTAAAAAATTTCATATGAACATGGGTCCGATTCTCATTTTTTACAGAGCTACGGGCAATTGAAATTATCTCGTACTTTGATTTGTACAACTTAATGGCTGAAAAAATGCAGTTTAAATAATTATTCGTATATATTGTTAATTGTTGAAAAATGTACTATTTAAATAATCATTAGTTTACATTGATACTTAATCCATTGTTAGAACAACTGTTCAAAATGGCCGCCTTCACCTTGGATGCACAATCCGACCCGTTTGAGTAGGGAACGTGAAATAGCACGAAGAACAGCAGCATTATTAACGCGCCTCGCAGCATCGAAAATTCGCTGAATAAATTCTTCCTTCGTGCTCACTTTGGCTTCATACACAATGTTTTTCATTTGCCACCACACATGGAAATCCAACGGAGTGAGATCCGGAGACCTCGATGGACAATCCTGCGCACCGCCACGACCGATCCATCGGTTTGGAAACTTCTTGTTCCTACTAAAATGGGGGGGGGGGGTGCCCCGACATGCTGGGAGTCCATCTGATGTCGTGTTTGCAGAGGAATGTCTTCTAAGAGACCCAGCATTTCATTTTCTAAAAAAAAATCAGCATAAATGGCACCTGTCAGACGTGGCGGGAAGAAGTACGGCCCAACCATCTGGTTCCCAATGACACCACACCACACGTTCACAGAAAAACGGAGTTAGAAGTTGCTTTCAACTGTTTCGTGAGGATTTTTGCGAGCCCATAAATGGTACTTCCTCGTGTTGTATATTCCATCACGAGTAAACTGTGGCTCGTCCGGGAACAAGATGTAACGGTTCAGGCGGGGGTGTGCATTTAACCAACGGCAGAATTCCAACAGCCTAACCATATCCCCGGGTTGAAGATGCTGAACTAGCTGGATATGGTATGGATCAAGTCCCTCATCGGTGTAATGTTTGCCAGACTCTCATTCGCGGAAAGCTGAGGCGGGCGGACATTCTTCGTGTACTAAGACGTGGACTTCGCTGAACCATTTGAATAATGTTTTCCTCCTCATCCACATTAACTTGTACTGGACGTTCAGCTACCAAAGACACACGGAAATGAGCCATTTTTTCGTAAATGTCGGTGAACCTGAATAAAAGTACGTCGATTTGGTGTTCTTCTTTATGGAAATTGTCGTCAATATTCGTAAACGGAAGCAACGGAGTTTCCATCACAAAACCCGTACACGAAGTACATATCCGCATACTCTTCATTTGAAAAGTTAATGATACCACACGTGTCACAGCAAACTACACTGAACGCTAGCTTACGTTCTAGTAACATGCTGCCTGCGAGCTTGCAAATTACGTCCACGACTGTTGTATCATGCATCATGCTTCTCATTGTCCTAACAATGGATTAAGTATCAATGTAAACGAATGATTATTTAAATAATATATTTTTCAATAATTAACAATGTATACGAATAATTATTTAAACAACGCATTTTTTCTGCCATTAAGTTGTACAAATCAAAGTACGAGATAATTTCATTTGCCCGTAGCTCTGTAACAACTGAGAATCGGACCCATGTTCATATGACATTTTTTACTCAAAATAACTTAAGGAATAAGATCCTGAAGTTATGACATAAAGTCGCCGGACACCCTGTATAACTGCGATGAGACAGGCTTAAACTATAAAATGCTGCCTTAAAAAACTTGAGCTTCTCGGGCTGAAGGTTCAGCTCCTGGGCAAAAACGAAGTAAAGAAAGAGTGACGATTTTAGCCTGTAGTAATGCTACTGGTAACCACTAATTAAAACTCGTACTTATTGGAAAGGCCAAAAAACCACCAGCTTTCAATAACCTAGCTCCTACTGTTCTACCACTTTTGTATAAGTACTGCTTACTGATGTCATATTATTGAGACGCTGGCGCGACCTCGCCGTTAGGGAGAGAAGCAAAGCCTGGAAACAAACCTCAATTACTTAATTTTTTAAACAATAACTTTAACTTCAAATAATAGTTTTGTGCTCTATTATGCTAGTTGTACTGCAGAATAATGATTAATAAACGTGATTTCATACTTATGTAACACTTCAAATTTTTGTTTCGTTTCGCCCCGTTCTTTTCCGTATAGTCCGACATTTTCGGTAATCCGACCACTCCTCGGTCCCGTTTAGGTCGGATTATCGAGACTCTATATACTATTCCGAAGATTTGGTACCTTTTTATTACTTACGTACGACATCGTTCATTTCTATAAGTAACTTCTGATGAGCAATTATATTAGTAACGATATTGGCAATAAGTTTTACTGCGTTGCTATTATGAATTAACGCTGAGCTAAAGTCTATAGCTTGAACTCTTTTGTATGGCACAAATGAAAATCAACTATTTATCATGAGTAAATTGCATTAAGTGAATCCTGAACTTTTTAATGATATTTGAACTCTTTTAATTTAATATTTCATTCATACCCTCCTTCATTTTTATAGGCAACTACACCAGTAAATAAAAAAACGGAAAAGCATGAGAAACAACAAACGCACGCTGGGCGATATACTTCAATATATGTTGAACCTTTAACTACCACCACCGCGCCACCTACCGGCGACTATTGTAAACACTTGACACTTAGTTACGTCTTATTGTTAATAACGCTCCTTTTTATTTTGTTAATTGTTGGAGCTTCGTGTCTATATCCAATATCAAAATGCTACGGTTCGAGTTCATTTCAGTTCGTTGTTAAGTCTTAGAATTTTTCTCGCAGTTCCTTAAAATATTTATTATCATTTAACCCATTTGGAATTTTTAGAAATATTACAGGTATGGAGAAAGTGGCCACATCAGATTTTTAAAGACACGGAGAGAAACACTCGGACTGATAGGCGTGCACGCGGCAAGCATGGATTTGAATCGGAATTTTTTCAGAAGCCTATTTGCTCATATGCTGATGCGGATGCACTCCAATGCACATCCTCAAACGGAATGGCCATTAATAGGCACCATTACGCTAATAGGTGTCATGACGGGCTCTGCTAAAATCTACTTTACGATGGAACTCGTAATACACTGCATATTTTGCATGTAATATATCCGTAATGCTTACTTACGAGGACAGCGATGTTTGGCATTAATAGAAATTGGCATTAACACGAATGCAAAGGGAGCAGTTACTTAAAGATGGAACCCGTTTATAATGAGATTAATTCCTCCCTCAACCCAACTCTGCCCTCAAATTTCCGCTATCCCATTCACTTTCTACACCTCTAAATATAAAATTATGCAACATACTAATATTTAAATGAAAATCACCAAAAAAGAAAATATATTTAAATGATGATAATTATCGCAAATGCAATCGCCATAGTGAAAAAAATTACAATTTAACATCCTGAATCTTATGCAACTCAAAAGCTTGGGGGTTTCCACGAAAGGTACCGAAGAAATGATCTAAATCAGAAGTTTCTTACAGACTGTCATAGATGGAAAAATAACCGTTGCGATAACTCGATAGTTGAAATGAACTTTGTGCAATTTTAACTTCAAAATCTTTCGGCTTCGGGATACATCGATCGAAACAACTCTAACAAATTAGTAATAATGCAACTCAACCAATTTGGGATTTTTGAATTATGACTTTTCTTACTATTTATCCAACTACTAATTAAAAACTCCTTTCCAGCTTCCACTTTTCCCTCTCCCCATTTACCGTCTCCTCCACTCCACTCCTCTCCATTTTCCCTCACATTACGTTTTTACAAAGTCTTTTCCTTTTACCTGCTTTAATACCGATTCGCGGTCCCGCTGTCTTCGGCATCCTCCTCTCCGTCTTTCCGAAACACACGTATTGATATCCTCTACACGCGATTCAGGTATTATCACTGGCACACTCACCTGCAAATAAAGCAAAATGACAACATCAATGCAACGAACGTATTCAACAAAATTTAATGCAAATTTAATAACCTAGAGTTAATCACTAAAACATAATCCAAAGGTGAAAAGGCGGAAAAGTAGTCTTTGCTTAAGTTTTTCATACGTCCCAAATATCACCAACTAGTGATAATGATCGAGAAATACTCTTCCAGGGTTTAAGACATTCAAAAATCATCATTCGCTCAGTTAAGTATAAGTGAATTTAGTTCTAAAACAAACGTCGAAAAATTAGAGAAAAATTTATATTATATACAATAATATATTTGATCTATTTTCTCGAAGAATTCTCCAATTTTCTCTGGTACAAATACAAGATTCTGATACCTTATCTATCTTTAGCTCTGACGAGATTAAATCGATTACATCCGGTCCAAAAATTTCGCTTTCTTATGTGGCAATTCAATTATACGCCTGGATTAATATGGATGGAAACGTCAACCGATAAAAAAGCATCATACAAATAAAAATGACGATATTTATTTATTTAATAATACATTGCAATTTGGCCATCCGACCAGGTGGCAAAGAAAACATAATATATATAAAAATAAATAATATTTACAATCACAATTTTACAAACACACTCTCTACTATATATTTAATATTTACAATTCAATTTTGCACCTGAAGTGCGGATTTTCGGAGTTCATGGAAGGCCTTCACGGCTACCGTAGCGGTCATGGGGCCCACGAAGTCCCCACCGTACTTCACCCTTCCAAGCAATCCCCTACTTTTCCAGCACCTAGGTACAATTACAGTCATAATTATATAGATTGCTAATATTCCTCTTCCAAGTTCGTCTTACTTTTACCATGCATATATGCGTTAATTCTACGCTTAAAATATTTTGCGTCTGAAGAGTACCTCAGGAAAATTGTTCCATTCACTAATTGGAAACTTAAAAACAATGGTCTTCGCGCTTGGCTAATAGTTTCTAATTTTAACCATTTTGAGGATTTCAGAATTGTAATCAAATCTAAAAAAGGCTTTTTGGCCTTGGCATGGATTTCCTCGAAAAGGAGGTTCGCAAGATAGTGTGAAACGCAGTCCTTGGGAAGAGCAGTGGAGCGATGAAGAGGAGAATCGGTGGAAGGGGAAGGGCAGGAGGAGGGAGAATAATGAGGGAAAGAATGCGGGCGGGCGAATAAGGGACGGGAAAGCAATAAACGAGAAGCAAGAAAAAGAGAAGATAGAAGTGGGAGGAGGAAGAAAGAGAGGAGGGGAGGAGAGAAGTGGGAAAGGGGAGAATAGGGAGAAGAGAGGGGGAAGAGAGGGGGGGAAGAGAGGAGAAGGGAGGCGGAGAAGATACTCAGCCAAGAGTTGAAAAAGGACCGCCGATTAAACGAGGCGTTAATTATAAAAATGGGGCGTTTCCGTTGCAATCAATTAACGAGTCGAGTGTAGAGAAGGAAGTGCGTCTGAACACAAGCATTTGTTGTACAAAAACAACGGGACAGATGAAGGGACTAGGAAAGCGGGATGGAAGGACGTATCTAAACATCAATGGATGCATAATCAAAAAGATTACCGGGAAAGCAAATAGGAATGACATGGATGGAAAGGGGCGTGCTGGACTGATTGGGTATTTAATGTCTCCCAATCAAACGTGTAATTGACCGAGAAAACAAAAAATCGAAAAAAAATAGAAGTGAAGATGAGATTTGTGGGATAGGATTAACAGAGGGCGAAGACCATCGGAGGAAAAACTCAGGGCGCAGAGAAACTCTCGCAGAAAGGAAAGGATAAACAAGCGGAAAACTATCGATCGAAAAAATAGATTTGGCATTCACCAAACTGCTAAATACGTAATATAATATTACACTAAAATTGCAGAAACAGCATTTGAACTCGAGTGTGCGTACACACGCAAGGAGAGAGGAAAAATATATCAAGTAAAAAAGAATGGAATGGAAAAACAATGGAAGCCATGCAGGGAGGTTTAGTGTAAACTTGAACTGATTGAATAAGGGACGGCAAGCAGGAGAGATTCGCACTCAGTCAAATGCGGGTTTCCGTTGGCGTTACATATCTCTGAAGTATGGGAAAAGAGGTCACCAAGTCAAAGTTGACTAGGAGAGGATGTGAGGGAGACGCATAGTTTGTGGACGTGTTGATCCTGCACATACTGGTTTTTTGAACTAACTTTTTTTACAGGAGAGCTCTGACTAAATCCATCATCGCAAAATAACTCCTAGACTGATATTTTCCTACCTGTAATCTTTCTGACAACTAATTTCCCCATCTCAAGCGCCGTATAAACACAAGGCAGCAGTGTTTTATTTTATGACTAGTGTAACTGCCCATAACAAATGGCGGATAAGTGTTAAGTTAAAATAAAATTTAAATAAAAAATTAATGAAACAGACTTTTATATCCAATAAAAAGTAAACAATGGAAATTTCACATAATTGAATGTCCCAGAAAGTAAAAATAGCTTTGGGGATACAGATTTTGCGTGTCAAAGAAGTATTAATGAACGAAACTTTTAAGCTCATTAATAGTGTCATGTTTTTACTTTCTCATATATCTTATAAATATTTTAGTGTGTATGTATGAATGATCTTTATAGGTTTTTACACCGTTGAAGCTATCGAATTCAAAAGTTTCATGGGCCATCCTATGTACCAAAGGAAGAAATTGGTCTAGGTTTGCAGACCGTGGGGTCTCTTATACCCCATGGGGTCAACAAAATACTATTTCCATAAGAATGCATGGGAAATGGTATGGAGAAGCCGCAAAATGCCTTGTAGCCCTTCACTGATGTGAATATAAATATACCTAAATATTAACTTACGATCACGGGAAATGGCTTATTTTACGCACGAAAGACTGAATATTTTAATTCTGTTTATGTTTTGTCGTATTACATGTTAAATTGCTCGAAATTATCCTTTAAGCGCAAAATTTATTAACATTTTCCAGGCAGCAACAAAGCTAAATTTCATAATTGTTGTCCTCTTCAAAGGGAAATAGCCACGTAAAGACTAAAGCAAGGAAAATCCACGCCGTGGCGTGCCGTAGAGGAAGAATAGCGAACGCCAAGATAAAGGATACGAATGGATTCATGCCTAAATATAGTCTATGAATATTTTTAAAGTGAGTTAAATGATTTATAAGGAATATTAGAACATTGTAATATTTTACCATTAACATTGAAAGATTTCTCGCAACATTAATACATAATACATGATTTTTAAGGAATATTAGAACATTGTAATCTTTTACCATTAACATTGAAAGAAACTTGTAAATTTCCGCTAGTGGAAATTTACAAGTTTCTTTTTTCATTTAAATGGAATCCTTTCACAAAGTAGAGCCCTCCCAAGTGGACTTCGTTAACATTGAATGATTTCTCGCAACATAAATCGATACATCTATTTACATTTGTTCGGTAACAAAGATGTTGTTTATTGTTTACGTTTTGGCTAATAGTATTGATATAATCAACAATTTTATTGCTGCTTTAAAGACTTCGGTGAATCTATCCATGTGAATATTAAGTAAGACGTTAATGCGTAATTATATTAATGATAAAACTTTACAATACAATACATAAAATAGTAAATGTTAATGTAAACATCGCTTGCGAAATTACGGAATGGGGAACGTTTGGTAAACTTGGGCTACCCAACAGCGAAATTAAGTAAATTTCAGAATTTAGTGTATAAATTTTATTGTAATATGACATCAAAAGCGATATATCAACAAAAATAATAAATAATAAAAATAGTTTGCTATTAAAAGAAAACTTTTCCGGGCGAAGCCGGGCGTTTCAGCTAGTACTTAATACTTACAAAAAACATTGTGATCGCGCAAAAAATCAACTTCGAGATTTTGACGTAAATACGCCTTTTAGGTGTTACCGAGTAAAAAAATCTGTTTACGCCATGCCGTCTGTCTGTTTGTGCGCGGCCCTAGAGCTTAAACAGTTAAACGAAATCGAATTATATTTCGTATTTAGACATACTTACTAATATCCAGAATAGAAACTGAACAAATGAACGACATAGCGCAACAACAAAGGGCTAAAGTTTATTCTTATCGATTTTCACAAAATGTCGATTTATTCAAACTGGCTCAAACCAGTTTGATTAAAATCCACTCATTTATAGAATTTGAGCTCATAAAGAATATTATAAGCTATATTTCTCAAAAAATATCAGTATATTAATACCAATGACGTGGAGATAATATTTTCCGCGGTTTTGTTGTTTCTGTAGCAGTAGGAGTCCCGTACAGTCGGGGAAGAGTGTAGTGGGACCAGACGAAACATAAGCACATAAGAAAGTATGTGAAATGTATATTGTACCAATTTTTTATAATCTCAACCATTTCTCGGCGTTTAATATTAAGAAACGAACACAAGAGATTGGCGATACATCAGTATCTCATGCAACACTCTGCGAGCGCAAGAACAAGGCACGATTTCAGGGACATCGTTTTCTTCTTCTCTCTTTCCCTAACTTGTGCTAATGCAATATCAAAACATTTCCCTGATGAATCTTCAAATTTTCACATGAAGCATACTTAACATACTTGATGGGAAAGCATAAATTCATTTTTGATAAGATTTCATAAATAAGTTTCATTCCACTGTTTTGATTCGAATTGAATTATGCACGAATAAATTAATTATATTGTGTATTAAAACGGTTAGGTGGAAGAAGGGGCCATATGGCCTCAACCTCGCCTTATTAAGGAAATAAATAAACAATATAAGTATTATTCTTGTAATTAAACGGGCCAACTAGTGGTTGAAAGTAATATCGTTCCCGATTTAAAATACATATTTTAAAAATAGCTGTCTCTTGGTACTAAATTACACCAGTTATGTAAGCGCGCAATAGAAATAGTTAACACAGAAACAAATGATGTCTGTGGTGTGAACGACGGAATCTAGAAGTCCTGAGAAGGGGAAATGTTAAGGACATTCTTACTTCTCACGGAAGCCTAACGTTCTCTTACGAATCTCACCCCTTGCCACGGAGTGTGCGATAACTAACGCCATTCCTCCCCAATACTACGTAGAAGGACGCAACACACTCCAAGGGATCGCTTTATCTCGTCAAGATTTACACGTTCATATAAATTTACGTAGTAGACGAAGGATTAGATATTATGCGGATGTTGGGTCGCGAGAGAGAGAGAGAGATATGAGGAAAAACGAGTGAAACGTAAAAAGATAAAAAAAAGAAACGAGATTGAGGACTCGGCCTTGCCGTGGCACTCACGGAAGTCGAAACGAACGCTTCCTCTGACTTTCTCGTACACAAACGCACACAAACACAAGGCGCGGATGCTCATTTCCGCCTAGATGGCCAGTAGGATTACAACGATGACTCCCATCTTCGTCGCATTCCTCGATAATAGGAAAAAACCTTAACCCACATTACCGAATATAATATATTATACATATATCTATAAATAATATCTACCGAGATTCCGGATCAATCAGGCAAGACGAGAATCCCGCAACAAATCACAATCGGTTTGAAGTATGTCCTCCTTGTCATACGGAAGAAAGGGTAAATAATGTAATGACGACACGGACTGTTTACAGTTTGTTTATCCGCATTTAGCGACACTTGCAGAGCAAGCGAGTGAGCTACCTCATAAGGAGTGCGGAAGAGAAATGGACAGCGACATTGGAAGAAATGTAAGAAGAAAATGAGCGAGGGAGGAGAGCGGACGAAAGGAGGAGTGTGGCATGATCTCAAGAAGGAAATAAAAGGTAATAGAGAATATGAACGCCCAGGTCTTACGAAAAAATATATAAGTGGAATTACAAGCGTTCGCAGAGACAAAAATAAAAATTAAGGACTTCAATGATGCCTAAATCTAGGAGAAATCAAGTAAAAGTGGATATTCAACACTCAAGTTGGCTGAAAAATAACTTGATGCTGGAGTTATAACCACCAACCCTTAGCGGTAAACGCCAATCCCTCCCTTTATAACTTCTTTCAAAATCTACTAATAGCATAGTTACTCCTAGCAATCGATGAAACAATGACATACCGCCGCAGCGCGCCGTCAGAATAAAAATTCAAATGGAATATCCTGCATTATATGCAACCCAATCATCTAAGTTTTCATAATTAGATTGTCCAAATACTCCTTTAGACAAAAGGAGCTAAAGGAGTATTTCACCTTTATTGATCTTAGCCAAAGTTATTGAGCTACTATCAATTATATATATACATATATGCTTACGGAAGAGGAAAGGTAAATGGGATAATGGATGACATCAAGTTGCTGGGATAAGGAAGCCTAGTGAGCACTCACCAATAAGATGACTTCAGGTTGGCGAGCTGCTGGGGGTGACACTCGTAAAACAAACAAAAATAAAAACACGGAAGCTTTCGGGGGTGATCCCTTCGTGAGCACAGGAGAGTTTTACGTGTGTCACTTCGACACCTCCAGTAGCTCGCCAACCTGAAGTCATCATATTGGTGAGTGCTCACTGAGCTGCCTTATCCCAACAACTTGTTGCCATATATACACACGCACACACACTAGTGGAGGGTGCTTGCATACTGCAAGCATTTCATCGAACCTTGAAAAAAATTCATTTTTCAGAGAGATATTTCATCAGGAGAAATAGTTATTTAATTCTAAAGATTTCAGCTCTGGAGCGGTTTTCGTTTTTTCATTATGGAAAAATAATAGAGTAAAACAATCACTAATTTTTGAAATTTTAGGAATATTATAATTTTCCCACATTGGGATAATAATGCCACACATTTCTGCCAAATTTTAAATTTATAGCACAATTAGAAGTGAAATAGCATTAATCTAATTGTTTAAATTTGAATAATTTTTAACGGCCGCATTAACGATTTCATTGATACATTGAAATGTTTATTCGTATATATAGACTAAACTCTAAATAATTTAAAAATTTCAGCTCCCTAACTCGCCGCGTAGTGTCTAAACATTTACCTATTTGTTTAAACTTTAAGAATTTTTAACTGCCAAACAAATTAAAATATCCAAATTTCTATAATCCCTATTTCGTTTTTTTTTTTACAAATCCTACCTCTAAAAACAATTTCAGCTCCGTAGCACATTCGGAAATCCATAAACCTTGAAAATTTGTTTAAATAATTGCGAATTTTTAGCGGCCGCATTGTTGTACTTTTTCAAGATTTTCGTTTTTTCTAGTCGGGTTTGCACAAAATCCTAACTAAGAAAAAAATTTCTAATCTCCAGCTCATCTGGAAGTGCCTAAACATTAGTATCCTCCTACCATTATATATCGACGTTTCTTACAATTATTCCCAAATAGATAACTGTTTAGGCATTACCGGATGAGCTAGGGAGGTGAAATTTTCAAGTTATGTACAAAGTAGTGCATTTGCACAAATAAACATTTGCATTTCACCATAAACATATTTCGGCGGCCGTTAAAAATGTTTAAAATTTAAACAATTGGAGAAATATTATTTCACTTCTAGAAGTACTACAACTTTAAAATTTGGCAGAAATGTGTAGCATTAGTACCCCATAATGGAGAAAGTATAAAATTCTTAAAATTGCAAAGTTTTGGGATTGTTTTAATCTATTATTTTTACATAAGGGAAAAACTTAATCGCTCCGGAGTTGAAATATTTAGAATTAAAAAAATATTTGTAATGATGAAATATGAAAAATGAATGTTTTTTATGTTGAGATGATACGCTTGCAGAATGCAAGCACCAACTACTAGTATGTTATATCCTCCTCCTCTGTAAGTAACGTCTATATATAATGACGTTATAGCCAGCGCACACGTTAGATAATTTTGATAGATTTTTTTGACATCGTCAGAAAAATGTTTAATAATTCAGACACGAATCTGCTACAATAAATAAGCTATGCACATTTATTTTTGTCACATTATGTAGCAGAACGGAATAAAATGAGACATAGACCTGAAAAGGTCTAATGATATTCTGAAAACATGCAGTTGACGAGCAAGAATAAAAATTTGCACTTCTTTTCAGGAACTTGAATGCTTCTGATAGAGATACAGGTAACTCTCGTTCAACGAACGTTCGTTGAACGAATGTTCGCTTTAACGAATTAATTGAATTTTATCGCTTTACTTTTCCGCGAAAATTCTGTTCACTTCAACGAATTCAATAACATGTATCCAATTCAGATAGAAGAAACTCGGATGTTTACGAAACCTCTTGGGGTCACAAAGACCGTTTTGTTTACCCATGGATTCTTCGTGTGTCTACTTGATCACGTATTTTTCCTATCGCCTGCATTTCTTGAGAGGCTTAATATGACGTCAACGAACGTGGTTTGTTACTCAAAATATATTTACAAATATCCACTTAGACTTGAAGTACCTCTTGTGTACCGATAAGGAGGAAGCGCACTACGCAGTCTTTCCCACAGCCATTCTATACTTCAGTCTATGACTTAGATTGACTACGTTGCGTCGCATTCGTTTTCTCGCGTTCCATACATAATCTTTACATCACGAGGATTTGTTTTTAAGCCATTGCCGTGACCACATTTATCGTACTTGCTCGTAATTTTCTCATAACTGTTCAAATTTTTGTTAATTATTTTTCTGGAGACTTTTAAATCACGAGGAATTTTTAATTCTTTATGGACGGTGTTGGGAGGTTCTGTTTTTCATTCAAAAGTTGAATTTCTCGTATCATACAACAGATGTCACTGTACATACTTCTATGTTCGATTGTTGTTTCTTCGGTTCTCCAGTTGATCCAATATTGTACTTGCTTTGACAGATATTTTAATAGCTAAGAATTATAAATTCAAGAATAAAAAATAATATTTCTGGAACGCATCTGTAGTTTTAACGGGGAAGTCAACGGAAAAATCATAATCGTTCAACGAATTTCCCTTTTACGAACGCTCTTCAGGAACGCATTTCGTTCGTTGAACGAGAGTTGCCTGCATTCTATTTGGTTGCTCCTGCTGCTGAGCCCGATAATACAATATGGCTGGAGTGTAACCATAACCTAACTACAGCAAGCATATACAATATTTAAGCGCCAGCATGAAAATCTTAGGCGCCGTGGCGACCTGGCGCCCGGGTTTTGTCTATTCATTTCCCAACATATTTTATTCAGCCCATCGAATCTTTTGATTTAAAAAATTTTATTTTGCGTTTTCTATATCATTACTACAAAATCAGATTATCCTGAACATATATGTACGTATGTGTTGTGGATAATCACATGCGGCGGTCAGTCGATGTTGAATTTCTTCGACACCAAACCGAATGCGAATTTTGTCTTAACTAAATCTTTCGAAGTTTTATATAAATACTTTATTTTGCGGAAAGGAAACAAGATTTTTCTTAGGTATTGAGGTGCAATAGAACGCGGTTTCTAAATTATTGTTTTTTTTTGTAAAACAGACGTCCAATCTCCTAGAAAAAGTATAATTTTTCGAACTCTGGCCCTCATTAAACAGCTGTAATCGTAATAAAGGCCTTATATAACAGCCATTGCATTAATTCGGCCATCTTACCTCTTCGAGATTGACATACCTACTCTATAGCAACGAGGATGCGCTTCAATTCCAACGCTATATGAGCCTAATTCTTGAATTCCTTAGTTATTTAAAAACGAAAACAGGAACTACTTAGAAAAATACATACAAAGGAATTTTACATTTGGCGATTGCTTGGAAAACTTAGAGCCAATATTTTTTTCGCTATTCGAATAAAATAGATTGAGCTATTCTTGTCCACCAAATGGCCGGGCGTCTGTCGAAAGGGAATTTATCGAGAAGCACTGCACGTAGTTCTATTTCCATAAACTCGTAGCAAATGTTATCTCTATGTCTGCTATACAAAATGCAATCCTTTATTTTTCTAAAAGCCGTTTGAGGATTTTTATATCTTAGAGATGCGTGATAGTGTGTTTTGAGAAGCCTATTCAGGTAAGATGCTAGAAAGAATTATTCAGGAAAATTTTCTAATTAGTTATCTCATAGAAATATTTCAGTAGAAATAGATCTATATTACACCTCATCACCGACTGCAGTTGCTCGAATATCAGCAGAAGCCACTTTGAATATAAATATTGTTCGTCACTCTCGGAAAGTCTCACAATAATAAAGAAGTGATCCGATTCAAATTACTGAAAATTCAGTCAATGGCCCCACAGTAAAATGAAGGACGTGTTTTACAGACAAATCATACAACAAAAATAAACGATATCATGAATGAACTCGGAAGGAAACCTTTGACGTTACTCCTTATCTGTTGCTCGTAGTTCTAAAGTTCAACGTACAAACGCCAGTTCCTTACTTCAAGAAATATGCAAACAAGTGTTAATAAGTGCCTGGCAATAATTTTTCTCACGCTATAAAAATATAAACGAACACTCGAATGAATTAACCTCGAGAACTTGTGTCAGAATCACTGTGCTAGACAAAATACGATGTGCGCCACAAGTTGAGAAGGAAGAGAGAGAAGGGCAAAGAGACGAAAAGTGCGGTAGGAAGGAAGGAAAGCGAACGAAAAAGGATAAGAGAGGGACGATAGGAAATGGGGAGCGTAACGAACGCTGGAACCTCGTTATAATGCGTATCTGCGGAACACGTCTTTCTCTATACTGAACGTATGTTTAACAGATACGAGGGAGGATAAAAAATATGAAAAGTATCCATATTGTTCCACTACGTAATATTTATTTTACAAATTTCGGATATTCTCTGGTTTCATTTTTGTGAATTTGACTATTAACTGCTATTTAATATACCGGATTGTAATTTAAAATTTTCTCCCAATAATGTCCTTTTGCTCAACGTAATTGTAAAGTACGCTATAATGAGATTTTCACAGTATTTGAGAGGAATAAGAAGCGGAAAAAGAAGGGAGAGGGAGCACTGGCGCAGAGGGAGAGGATAAGAGCGACGGAGGAGGTAAGGAGGCCAAGGACGAAGAAGAAAGAGCGTGAGAGGAAAGAAAATGAACGAGAGAAAGAGAGATAAAGATCCGCAGGGGAGATAGGTAGAATTTTGATCGGGAAATATTACATCTGGAGATACCATCCACTCGATCCAAAGGTCTTCAGCTACATTTTTCCTGTACCCTCATATTATTTTTACCTTAGAGTGTATTTGATTGGACCTACATAAATTTTCCTATTTAATTTCATAATTATTTGAGTCATGGTGGTTTCAAATTAAAAGATCGCTGTATTTTGAAGTCAATTTAAATATTATTTTCATCTTTTCTGATTTTGTTTTACTCATCCACTAACAAATTTATCAAAAATGCTAAAAAAATATAAATTTCTTAATACTTCGAAGCATTAGCACAACAACAGGTTATCCGCGTTAAAGATACCGACCATTTTAAAAATCCCAAAACGACCAAGGAGGGGCGTGGACATTATAAAATTCCAACATAAGTAAGGATTCTTCGAAAACATGACTCGTTCTTACAGTTTGAGAAATAAAAGACGATAAAAGAAATTCCCGTTAGCGCTGCTCGACATTTAACACACGTATCCGAAAGACTTCGCTTAATATTTAAACGGCTTTCACTAAAAAATATCGAGCACTAATTGCAGTACATACCACTGCGGCGAGATTCGAGTAATATACTCGCTATTGGATAACAATGACATAAAGACCTCATAATGAGTCACAGCACAGATTAAGTGGTGTGGAGAGAGATTTGAGGCGGGGCACCCCATTAATAAAAACCACAGAGGGAAAGTGGGCGTGCACACGGCATTATGAAAGCAAGCGGTTTAAATACTGTCGAGGGGGGTGGTGGGAAAAAAATATTTTAAAAAATCAAAACTAAATAAAGCAAACGTACCACCTCATCGCCATATGAAAATACAGGTCATTCGGTTGCGACACGATCAATCGCAAACAAAAATAACGAGGTCAGTGGGTCACATTTTATACGCGACGCTTCTCATTCCATCGATGGTGAAGTACTCGAAGGGCTTATAAAAGAAAAAACAAAAGCCATGCACACGGCGGGAGCCGATATGAGGAGCTCTTGCCGCGACGCGGGCGGAGAGAGAGGATACGTTTTCGATCCGTGGACCATGCGAGGGACAAAGGAGAAGAGGGGAGAGAGGAGAGGGAGGAGAGAGGAGAGGGAGAGAGGGAGAGAGGGAGGGAGGAGAGGAGGGGAGGAGAGGAAGAGAGGAGAGGAGGGGAGGAGAGGGAGGGAGGAGAGGGAGGGAGGAAGGAGAGGGGGAGAGGGAGGGAGGAGAGGGAGGGAGGAGAAGGAGGGAGGAGAAGGAGGGAGGAGAGGAAGGAGAGGGAGGGAGGAGAGGAAGGAGAGGGAGGGAGGAGAGGGAGGGAGGAGAGGAAGGTAGGAGAGGGAGGTAGGAGAGGGAGGGAGGAGAGGGAGGGATGAGAGGGAGGGAGGAGAGGGAGAGGGGAGAGGGAGAGGAGAGGTAGGAGGGAGAGAGAGAGGAGAGGGGATAGAGGAGAAGGGAGAGATATGGAGGGAGATATGGAGGGAGAGATAGGGAGGGAGAGATAGGGAGGGAGAGATAGGGAGGGATAGATAAGGAGGGAGAGAGAGGAGAGGAGAGTAGAGAGAGGAAGAAAGAGGAGAGGGAGGGAGAAAGGAGATGGAGGTCGAGAGAGGAGTGGGAAGGAGACTAAGGAGTGAGAGGGGAGGAGAGGAGTCGCCGGAATTAAACGCGGCCCGGCGGAAGGAAGAGAGGCACGGGAGAGCGGCGCCGGATTTATTTCGCAACAGCGTTCCGAAGCGACTAGCAGTCGCCGCGAAACCGAAATTCGGGTTGAGGGGGCGTAAGGAGTCCTCCCCCAACAGTCTCACGATTTTTATGAAAGAGGAACTTCCTCGAGAACAAAATTCCTTTCAAATCCGCACATCGGTGATACAACAGCGCAAGAGGCGTTTAAATCCTCCCTTACACTCGACGATCGAAACTGTTTAGATAGCTAGGGCTATATATAACCGTACGAGAAGAGTATAAATACAATTATGAAAATTTATGAATATATGAAAATTTATGAATTTATGGAAATTCGGCGGCGGAAAGAAAAGAAACGCCGGCGGTGCGATAGATTTCGTCTCAAAGACGAGGCGTAACATTGGCAACGAGAAAAATAATCACGGAGGAAGACGAAATATCCTCAGACGGGGGTAAACACCAAGATAGGGGAGGGCGTTTAGAGAAGACAAGTTCTGGGGAGAAAAAATGTCGAAGGACTAAATATAAAGACGAAGAATCAAGGAATGCCCAAAAACAGCAGGAGAGAAAGGTTAAGAATAGACAAGAAAATAAAATGGCAGTTTCGACGCAAAAAAGTAAAGGAGTTTTCGTCTGTGCATATAAATAATTGCGGCCACGAATAAGATTGCAGAAAAAGATATTTTTAATAATGTTTAATTTTATCGTAACCAGGACGTAAGAATCGAGGTTACCCAAGAATTGTGAAGATGCAAAAGCGCTTAGTCACGAGCCACACCGAGATGAAGTCGAAAGAGCACCCAGGAGAAACGAGAGACGGAAATCTTTTTACGCGGTAGGAAAAATTAAAGCATCAATAGAATAAAAAAAATTAGGCGAACCAAATTAAACGGTCATTTGAGATGATTCCCACATATTCCTTTCGTCGCTTCTGTAAAATCGCGAAGAAATGAGCCGTATTTGAGAAAGGTGTAAAGGGATGGACGCGTGCCAAACGAAAGGAGGCGAGGGCAGCGAGAGATAGAGAGAGAGAGCGAGAGAGAGAGAGATGTGAGCGTAGGAGAGGAAGAGAGATGCAGAGAGCGCAATGAAGGAAAAGTTTTAAAATAAAGGATAGCGGCTTCGAGTGAGATGATGATGCAGTTGTACTAGCAACACCTGCGACGCTAAAATTGAGGAAGTAATTTAAAATCAATCGCCAGCTTTATAAAGTACTTTGATTAACCGATTTCCAAGAGCTTTCGCATCAATTAAGCAGACCTGAACTTTGTAGTAAAAAAGTAAGTCATCACAAATGCCAATAAGTATAACAGACGGGATATAGAAGAATTGGTAACTAATAGAGTGATAAAAAGGTAATCAGTTTATCTTAGCAAAAGAAAGCACGAATTGGTATGAGTATAGCATGGCTGGGAGGAAAAATTGATATGGAAAACATTATGTACGATATCATTTCTGCGACCAACCTCCTTCCAACACGAATTCCACCATCACAAGCTGTTGGTTGGCTTTTCAAATCCTTTCATAAGCTGAGGCCTAACTGAACACTAAATGCGCAAGTTGCGCTGAGGATGTGATTTCTTTGCAAATATATGTTGGATGATTCTAATATGTATTACCAATTATTACTGAATAAGTTGTTTTTCATATTGTCATATAATTATAAAATTATTAAATATTACAACACGCTAATAAGATGATAATTTTTATTTTCTTAACGCAGGAAGTTCAAGTGCATTATTTTTCTCTATTCATACATCGTTTTCTAGCAAAACACGTTGGCCGCAAAAATACATTAAGCGGTCAGTTAGTTTGATTTTTCTCTTCTAGAGTCAAAAGAACACCTGTCCCGTTCGCTTATTTTTCATAAATGGTAAAACCATGTCCTATGTTCTGAGCGGCAGCTGACAAAACTGGCGTTATACACCATCCAAGTCATCAACTCAAACCCTGTTATCCCCAATAAATATATGTTATCGTTACAATTAACATATTTATCATTACAAGGCCATATACACAAAAACAAGAAACGAAAGGGTAAAAATAGATACGTATGAATGAAGCACACATTTCTATTAGTAAATTTTCACCATAAATAACTTCAACTAGTATATCGCATTTTTCAGTTTTAAAAAATGATACAGACTGTTCTTAAAGTCTGCAAAAGCTTTATTTGATTGTGGAATTTTTCAAAATTATAATGAAAACATTTTCAAAGACGCCACACGTTCGTCAAGTTATGTGAATAAATTATTTGAAAACTCACTAATCATCACGAGAGAATCGTTATGGTTAAGTCCACAGCTAGGATTATGGCAATCAAACCCGAGCAATTTATCCACGATTCCCTTTTTGGGTCAACCATATCTTTTGCAGGCATATAAGTAAACCCTTTAATCTACGCGCTCGATGCGCAGGATCTTCAATGGGAAAACCTCTACAACTATCTTAAAAGTGAAACGAAGCGAGTAGCGCTTGTAAAAAAAGTCGACGGAATGTAAGAGACGAGGCGGGGCGTGGCAAGCAGCGATCAGAGAGGAGCGCATGCGCATATGTGCAACCGAGGAATGCGATGCGTAGGAAGGTGGGAAGCGCGTGTGCATGCGTGCGTGCGGAGAGTAGTCGGGGCGGATGAAATGATTGAGTAGACAAAGGAGGCTAAGATAAGTAGGGAGAAGTCAGGTGAAGAGGGCGATTGATACCTTTTATAAGTCGGAGAACGAAATAAGTAAAACACTGTTGGTATAAAACAACAAGATGATCCAAATGGAACTTATGATGCCTACTCTCCCAATTTTCGTAATTTAGCGTTATAAAACATTAGAAATGCATTCGAACGGAAAACTAAATCGTGTGTGTGCTAGAATATACCGAATCCGAGTCCAACAATAGTCGTTGCAATGGCAACACTCTCGTAATGAGGGGTGGCGGAGTGGTTAGTGCGTTGACCTTCCACGAAGTGACCCCAGGTTCGAATCCGGCGGAGGTCGGATTTTTCAACCTGGGATCGTCCCGTCCCCTACTTGTGTGCACTGAGGAGACCACGCAAGTCAGCGCTCCGTCCTTCGGAAGGGACCTTAAGCAGTTGGCCCCCTTGGTGCTCGTCGTTAGGAGTAGGCTAATGCCGGCACAGGGGTTTCCTCCTCCCTTGTGCGTGTGTGTGTGTTCGGTGTGGAAGGAGTAATGGCTATAATAATCGAAGAGGTTGATTAGCCAGAAATACATACAAACAAACAAACTCTCGTGATGAGTGATAAAAACTACATAAACGCCAGTATTTACGCGAAATTCGAAGAAATAGGATCCATAAAATTTGACTCTCCATTCCTTTCCTCAGAGAAAAGTACAAAACTCGCTCCGATATTACAATTCTAAGATATTTTAATGTGCAAGAGAAAATCACCCTGAACGAAGAATTTCCAATTGTAAATCAAATGGAAAAGATAGTTCCTGGAATCGAACCCGGGACTTTCAAGCTTCGCAAAAAATTATTCTCGGGAGCTAAGCCCCAGTAGGAAGAGATTTCCATCAAGTGTCAGGAAAATCGGTCTATTGGTTCAAAAATTAATAGTGAAGGACAGAGAGAGACAACTAAGAAACTATAAGCCCATTTCCGAAAGTAGACTAAAAATAAGAGAGGTTGGTGTTGAAGTTGACAATTGACGATACTACTGTTTAAATAAACGGGAATGCGCTATCGCAGAAGACAAAAAAGTGAAAAGATTTATTTATTTTTTATGACATGCATTTGCAAAGGTCATTGAATAATATAATTTTTAATAAATGAGTGAAGCAATGAATGAACTAGAGAAATCAAAAGATTGATAGAGGACGTTAGACGGAACATTTGTAGGGTACTGCTCTAAAATGCCAAACAACGAATCGGGAATCTATATATTAACGATTATTTTCACCCTCAGAATGGAAATTAATGGGAGGTAAATAAAAATGTAGAGAAAAGGTGTGAGACGGAAGGGCATAAAACGGCAGATAATGAAAGAATAGAATGAAAAAAGAGGAGAGAGGCGAAGGAGGGACAGATATAAAAGTGATATACAACGCCGAGTGTATTTGTGAGACGATTGTCTCCAAGTCCTATATTTTAGTCCGTTATATAGTCAACAAGTAAGAGATGAGATAGGAAAAAGGAGAATTAATTCCATCGAGTTTCATAAAGACTCTCGCCGAGGTGTCATACACCGGTCCAGAAAAACCTATGACAGTATAAATAAAGCTTCTTAAAGCAGCTTCAGCGTAATAAAAAATCTGATGTGGCCACCACATGACTTTCTCCATACCTGTAATATTTCTAAAACTTCCAAATAGGTTAAACTAGCAGAAACGCCCGGCTTCGCTTGGGAAAGTTTTCTTTTACGTAGCAAACGATTTTTATTATTTATTACTTTTATTGATATATCACTTTTGACGTCATATTATAACTTAAAAAACCAATAAAATTTGAAATTTACTTACTTTTGCTGTTGGGTACCCCAAGTTTTGAATGTATTGTATAGTAAAGTTTTACCATTAATATAATTACGCATAAACGTCTTACTTAAAATTCACATGGACAGAGGCACCGAAGCCTTTAAAGCAGCAATACAATTATGTGGATTATGTCAATAATATTAGCCAAAACGTAAGCAATAAACAACATCTTGGTTACCGAACAAATGTAAATAGATGCATCGATTTATGTTGCGAGAAATCTTTCAATGTTAATGGTGAAATATTACAATGTTCTAATATTCCTTATAAATCATTTAACTCACTTTAAAAATATACATAGACTATATTTAGGCATGAATCCATTTCTACCCTTTATCTTGGCGTTGGATATTCTTCCTCTACGGCACGCCATGGTGTGGATTTTCCTTGCATTAATCTTTACATAGCTATCTTCCTTTGAAGAGGACACTATTAAGAAAATTAGCTTTGTTGCCGCCTGGAAAATGGTTATCTAAACCGATAAATTTTGAGCTTAAAGAAACCTTTTGAGCGATTTAGCACGTAATACGTCAACACATGAACAGAATTAAAATATTCAGTCTTTCGTGCGTAAAATAAGCCATTTCCCGTGATCGTAAGTTAATATTTAGGCATATTTATATCCACATCAGTGAAGGGCTGCATGGCATTTTGGGGTTTCGCCACATCATTTCCCATGCATTAATATGGAAATAGTATTTTGTTGACCCCATGGGGTATAAGAGACCCCACGGTCTGCAAACCTAGACCAAGTTCTTCCTTTGGTCCATAGGATGGCCCAGGAAACTTTTGAATTCGATAGCTTCAACGGTGTAAAAACGGATAAAGAACATTCATACATACGCACACTAAAATATTTATAAGATGATAATAAATATTTTAAGGAACTGCAAGAAAAATTTAAAGACTATAAAAAGAATAGAAATCATAAAGCTCCAATAATTAAGAAACTATAAAGGAGAGTTACGGCGAATTTGACGAAAAGCACCTCTGTACTACGGGAAACCTGTGTACACCCCTACTTGTTACATATTAAAATTGTATTAAAAGGAAAGTAGGCGGATTAGTTCTTTCCAGAACTACTTGTTCAATCTGTTCCATTTGGTTCTTTTTTATTTTTGCGCATTTAAATCAGTGTCCAAAAAAACATTCCTCTCTTGAGCGGAGCTCGTAGCTATTTTGAAATCTGAAATGGCACCAAACATTTTGCTGCTACACATTAAAATAATTTTCGTAAAACTTTCTCAAGTTTCAACTCCATACCTACGTGATATGAGTGCGCTGTCTTACCGTCGCGTTATTTTTTAAGGATACAATCTTATACTAAATTGTTTATACATCTTGTTTGGGATTCAAAATCTGATTGGCACAAAGGGATGTCCGCTATAAGCGGAGAGTTACCTGGTTAAATTTTTCGATTTCGAATACTAAGGACGATAAACGATCATCGCTAGAGCAAAATTACAAGAATCTTCCAAAAATAACAAACAAAAAGTCGGGCAGGATTCGGGAATGACGTTAATTCGTTCCACGAGGAAGCATCGTTACGTGAAACGTCGTCATGCGAAAATCAAAATCCCATACGAAAAAGGTGGTCAGACGCCCTCTTTTTGAATAATTTGTCCTCTTTAAAGTAAATGCCCCCTTTTGAGATTTTGAAAATCTTATATACGAACCATATTATAATGCGTTAATTGGTACCTGGCTGATGACCCCCGAACAAAAAACTCATATGCAAATACGAAATTTTATATGGCAAAGTATAGGAAATATTGGCGGATATGCAGTATATGAATAGAACTTATAGAACTGTTGATGCGTTCCTAAAACTGCCTCTTTATCCAAAAAACACCATAGACGGAAATCAATTTCATATAAGATGTAATAAAGAAGAGATGCATTCCTGGCATTCCTTTTAAAATGCGATTTATGGCACATATTACGACCAAAAAGCCAAAGACTGAACTACAAACGCGATCTGGCGCGTCTTAATTTAAGTCTTATACGTGCTGAAGAAGTACCTATGGTAATGAAATTGAATATCGAATATATTACTTGACCTATACAAAATTGTAAGGCGGCAATATGTATTTCAGACAAAGTAAACATCATCTGGTCGACTCTCAGTAAGTAGGAATCGTTTCTGTTTGTCGGTATGGAAATTCTGGCTACTCAACCTCTTGGATTATTATAGCCATTATTTCTTCCATACTGAACACACACACACAAGGGAGAACGAAAACCCGGTGTCGGAATTAGCCTACTCTTTACGAAGAGCACAAGTAGGAATCGTGTGAATTGGGTTACAACGTTTCAGAGGCATCGGGATTCTAGATGCCGAGGATTACGCAGAAGATTGGTTACTTTATAAATGAAATGCAACAATTACAACAAAATGGAAAGACTGGCCCCAGCGTCTTAACCGCGAATTAGGCATGTCGTAAGAACGAAACGGGGTCAAGATAAAATGGCGTCGTTAGCAGCGAAACTTCGAGCGAAGCGTTGGTATGCGAGGAATGCCTGCAAAAATAAATAAATACACTCAAATAATAGGTTAACCTCTCGTAATTAACTTCGATAAAATAAATCTTTTTTCCATCGCACTGAGCATTTCTTTCGGAGTATCATGACTCCCACGAAAGTAATGCTTCCACTTTCATAAAAAAATATGAATAAGTATAAATCAAAAGTTAGAGTTGCTACAAAAAATAACTAAAGAGATAAATTGCACGGGTGAAAATGTGGCAGGGGAAAGGAAGAAATATATGAAAGAGCGAGGCAGTAAAGGAAGGGAGGGAATCGAATGCGATTCACCAGAGACATTTCCCCTTTTGTGCCCCTTGTCAAAATAGGGAATGGAAACAGTTAGTGCAAGATGAGAAAGGAAGCTGCCTTCATTGGGAAGACTGCTTAAAGTCAAAACCGATGCCAAGAAAATGACACGGAGCGAGACGCTGAATATCGCACGAACGATGTGAAGAAACGTTAACGAGGGACTTTATAAATGATTCTTCACAATACTTAAGAAAAATGATCCAAAGAGATGGAAATACGATTCTTAAAACTGAGTGGAACCAATTCGTGTACAATTAATTAATTAATTATATAATAATGTTGCGAGGAAAATAAAGGCAAACGTAATGTGAGCATTTATTTTTCAATCCAAATCAGAGCAATTGGCATTTGCTGGCCATTAAAAAGGAGCTAATTCAGGATTACTGTCAGGATAAATTAAGAAAATGAGTAATAAATAATTTGGCTAAAATTTCTAGAATCAACTTTGCGATCTATAGTACTATTTGTATCATTTTTTGCGAAAACTCGATGTCAGAAGTTCAGTCTACCATGGAGTATCATTTTAAGCCACTTAAATAGGCACGAAAACAGCGTTTTAAATGATAAGTACAGAGCTCGAGGATATCAAAATACCGACGAGTATTAATGCACAACATCAAATAAGGAATTATAATATTCGTAAATCAGCACAGAAAGTCAATCATTACAATAAATCAGTACCGTTGGTCACTTTAGGCAAACGAGATTTCCAAAGGAATAAAATTTTTAAGATGTCTCGAATCACGTTCCGATAGCCGAAACGGAAGAAAGCCGCAGCGAATTCGATTTAAATGAGCTACTTCGGGAGGGAGGGGGAATAGAGAGAGAGTGAGGGAGGGAGAGAGTGAGGGAGGGAGAGGGAGGGAGAGAGAGTGAGGGAGAGAGAGTGAGATAGATAGATAGATAGATAGATAATCGTCTTTATTCGGGCGAAATTTAGACCAGAAGGTCCATTCTTACATTTAAGTGAGGGAGAGAGAGTGAGGGAGAGAGAGTGAGAGAGAGAGAGTGAGGGAGAGAGAGTGAGGGAGAGAGAGGGAGAGAGAGTGAGGGAGAGAGAGTGAGGGAGAGAGAGTGAGGGAGAGAGAGTGAGGGAGAGAGAGTGAGGGAGAGAGAGTGAGGGAGAGAGAGTGAGGGAGAGAGAGTGAGGGAGAGAGAGAGAGAGAGAGTGAGGGAGAGTGAAAGAGAGTGAGGGAATGAGAGAGAGTGAGGGAGGTAGGAGGAGAGAAAGTGACGGAGGGAAGAGAGAGAGGAGATGGAGGGTAGAAAGAGAGGAGATGGAGGGAGAAGAGGGAGAAAGAGATATGGAGGGAGGAGAGAAAGAGTGAGGGAGGGAGGAGAGAAAGAGTGAGGGAGGGAGGAGAGAAAGAGGGAGAGAGAGAAATAGGGAGGGAGAGAGAGAAAGAGTGAGATTAGATACGAGGAAATGGGAATACAAATTGACCGAGGAATGAAGGAAGGACGGAGAAAGAGAGAGAGAGAGGAGAGAGGGGATGGGTTGGGAGGTGGGATTCGGAGAGGGAGTCTTGGTGGAGGAGAGGGCGGAAGGTGTACGTAAGTCAGCGAGGGCGGCAGCCCTTGCGACAGAGACGCTAGGCGGATTGTCGGAAGAGAGGGGGCAGATGGAAAATGCGGGACAAAGAGGAGTTATTTAGGTCAGAAGAGAAGAAAGAATAGGGAGAGAGGGAATTGGGGGAATAGAGAAGAATGGAGAGGAAGAGAGGAAATGAAAACTGAATTACATCTTAAGGAAGGAAATTTATATTTAACTAACGTGAGATCCGTCGAAAAACACGGAGAGAATATGGCGATTGAATTAAAGGTCTGTTAATATGTTCTATTATTCTATCTTTGAAAATCCTACTCACACAAAGTCCCTCAATGTCAATGACCACTCTTTCACCTTTCAACATAATCCAATCTCTTCGTCATCTTCTTCCACGAAATTCTCTAAATGTCCCCTGAACGAAATTCCAAAACTGCAGTATTCTCTACAGTAGATGACGTGAAGAGAATGGAATACGAGACCACCAAATATCGGAGTTTAGAAAATATCGTTCATCAATAGATCCTAAGACTATACCACTATAACACGGAAAGAATAATTCTTTTCGTATCCTTAAACAAGACAAGCATAAGACAAAAAGCAGAGCAAAACGAGAAGAAATATAAGTAACTAAAGAATTACATAAAAGACACAAAACTTCCTCATTTGGAGGATGAAGTATTCATACTGACGCAAATGGCAAAAAAGAAAACATTACATACTTGCTATATATAGCTTCGGGGCGCGACTCCGTCTGAAAACTCATTTCGCTCGCCTATTATTTTCAAAGTAATATAACACGAATTTAAGAAACATGTAAAACGTACAACTCACTTTCATTCGGACAATAGCTATTAAAAACTACTTACTATACGTTTAAAATCAGATGTTACATTGTTTAAGACAATAAATGCTCATTTTGTCGGCAATTAATATTAACAAAGTGACTGCAATCGTTACTGACTTTGAGTTTCTTATCGCGGCCGTTCATTTCTTTTATAATTAGACAAAAGTTTTCACGAAAATGTTCAATCGATTTTTATCCTTCATACGTCTGTTTGATTGTATATTAGGCGCATATGTACTGAAAACCCTAGACCAACCTTAGTATATATTTCTGAAATGCTAACAACTCTGAAAAACTAGAATATAAACACAAAATGGGAAAAAATACGAGTTAGATAACAGAATCGACGATATCAATAAAAACTTCCATTCTTTCCGATGTGAAATAGTGCAAATCTCGCGTCGAGTCTCAAATCTAAGATATATATATCTAAATGTTAAAAATGACAGTTCTTCACGCAGATTATATATTACTCAAATGGGAAAACGAAAAGCCCGTGGAATCGAACTCCGGTCTTTGTTTTACACGACTAATGGTGGAAAACGTCATGTGGTGTCAATCTAATCAAAACTGAAAGAATAGAAAAAATTGATGCAGCCGTTCTCAAGTTATTCAACGATATTTGAAATATGAAACCACGTGACGTCATCATACGTAAGCAACATTTAACATTGCCTAATCATTAATAGGACTATTGTAATTGCCCGTCAAAAATGACGGGGATGCATGAATTTAGTAGATATAAAAATTAAAATCATATAAAAAATTAATGAAACCACCCTGTAGATGCACTAAAAAGTGAAAAATAAACAAATTTCACCTAATTGAATTTTCCAGAAAGTAAAAATTGTTTTGGGTATGTAAAATTGGTGAGGTAAATAAATACTAGCGATGATTAATTTGTTAAAGATTACACAACTTTTCTATGACCAAACCTCTTTCTACTTTCTCAAACATTTATTTATGTGAGTTTTATACCTATTTTTTACATTATAGTGCACATAAAGAACTGTTTTATTATTATTAATATAAATCGTATTTTTAGTGTGTGAGTAATGTAACGGCGATAATAGTACAAGAGGCTGATTCGCCATTCAACACACACAAATTGTATTTTTGTTTTTAGGAACAGGTTCATTATTCTACTCTGAATTTTTCGCTGTATTTGTTGTTTTTTACTTATGAAATCAATATTTCTAACCAAACTTATAACAATAAGTGTGCCAAATTTTTAAGAAGGATAAGGTGAAAAAACTCAACCCGACCAAGCCTAATCCTATTAGTGTTATCAGTTGAAATTTGGGAATAGATTGTACATCAAATCTTAGTACAAATTTGATAGAAATAAAATTCAACCATGCATCTTCTACAATTTTGTAGTAAATTCCACTAAGTGAAGCCTGAACTTATTAATGATATTAGTCCAAATTTCTTTGCATTGGTTTTTCCCCACTTTTTTAATTTTGGCTATTTTTGGCTATTTTAATACATTTTGATTGGAAAACAAATTTAAATATTGAACAACAAAAATACAACAAAAAATACACATTAAATAAGTGAATATACGCCAAAACGTATTCAGCTTTCGGAGAAAATGTACTAAAAATCTTTAAAAAATCAGCAAATTAAGTCTCTATATCTGACATAAAACACAAGTACAATTTTAATGAATAATTGGATATTTATTATTTTGTATTCGTCGTATTGTTCATCGTTACCAAGATATTCTTTCAACTTCAAAATAGCGTAGAAGTGTCACGAATATCTGGAGAGATGAGACGCGAAATTCCACTCAATCGCAATTAGACGAAGCCGGCAACAATACAAATCATATATACGACAGATTTTCACGTGAAAATACATAAAACTTTCGCGTTAAAAATTAATTTGTGGACCGATTCGACTTGTATTAAAAAATCGACGAAAGGAAAATTAAATTTCGTTCTTCTATGTGTTCTTTGGTTTAAGTCCCGAACCACAATGGTGGTTCTAAGTAATTTTTATACGCAAATGATTAATATGCTACACTCATACGAAGCGTGACGATTTCCCGAAGTAAGCGTTTTATTTATATTGAGATTATAGATAATATATGAATATTACACAGATACAGGGATGAAAACATAGTTATTTATCTTATGGGTGATGAACAGGCATATAGTTAAGCGGATCAAGATTTTACGATTTAATTTAATTGGTTTATTTTTATGCAACCCATTAAGACAAGCTATAAGATGGAACTTGCAATTAAGTTAATTTAAATACTACTTTTTAAAATCAGGTTTACTCGTCCCACAGACAAAATGTTATTAGTGCCTAATTTACTCGTTTTGTTAAAAAATATATTTTATATTTGCATAGAGGGTGTTCTTGTACGAACTTACCGGCATAATTTAAAATTAGACGTAATAAATTTCAAGATTTTGCGCCGAATATAATATATCGTAATTACTCGTGTACCGCGCGCACCTTTTTTCCCAAAATGCCGGTAAGAAAAAGTGACTGCGCGTCTTACATGAGGATTTCTGAAGAGGTTATATAAATAGTGAGTGTCGATAATAAACTCACAGCAGCACGCTTTCGTCTACGATTATCCTCGCAGAGGGCGATGAATTCTACGAAGTATACGCGCGGACCTTGTTTCAGCGAAGGGGAATCGGTGAAGAGGCCGACTTTTTTTAAAATCCCAGATGTCAACTTATTCCGGCACGAATTTATTTTTGTACCTCCGAAGTGGCCAAAAAATATGGGTGCGCGCGGTGCACGAGTAAATACGGCACTTATTTTGTAGATGCAAATGAGAGTGTGCATGAATGTATGTACACAAACGAGCGCTATAAATACATACAAAGACACGTACGTAGATGTCTAATGCAACTATTGTTCATTTAACATTGTGAAGCGATGTTAAGGTTTAACATGTAATTTATATCGAATAACAATTGCATCTTCGTGCACCATCTTTTATTTAATTGCATCCTTATTAGCGGCGGCCTCGTCCGAATAAACACCTTATCAACCAATCTGCGAATCTCCCCCACCCACGGCACACGACGCGGAAATGTCGCCACCTCTCTCTCTTCTATCTCTCCATCAAGGACATTCCCTCCTCCATCTCCCACTCCAATTCTCCCTCTGCTCCCCTCGCCAATGAGCCAATGACGCCAAAGCGGGCGCGGGAGAGAAGGATGGATGGAGGGAGAGTGGGAGGGAAGGATGGATGGAGGGAGAGTGGGAGGGAAGGATGGATGGAGGGAGAGTGGGAGGGAAGGATGGATGGAGGGAGAGTGGGAGGGAAGGAGGGAGGGAGGAAAAACAGAGAGAGAGAGAGAGAGAGGTTACTGGCACCCAGGACGGAATTTCAGCGGCGATTCCACTTTCGGACACATCTGTGATTCTTAGAGTGTGCCACGCCAGGAAACGAGCACGGGCTCAACGGAGCACAGAGATAGACACCACCTCAACACAGAATCCCTCTCCTTTTTCTCCGCCAATACCTCCCTCCCTCCTTTCTCTACGTCTCTCGCTTCCTCATTCTGTCTCCACACGTCATCCGTCCGCCGCTCGACTTACTTCCCGCATCACGCCGCCCCTCTCGTCCCTCCCTCCCTCTCTCTCCATCCTTCCATATCCCTCTCTCTCTCTATTCTCCTCGTTTCCTCCCTCCTTGCATTGTCTTTACCGCTATCCTTATTTAATTATTTTTAATTACAACTCATCAACATATTTTCGATGATTAAAGCTTCGCACGATTTCGTGGAGCACACTTTGCGACTCAACTTGAAATTAACATCGTCCTTCTCTCAAGTTATCAACACTGCTAATAGATAAGTCCGGCTTTTAGTATTTATCCGTAAATTTATAAATAGGTATGGATTTTATTTTCCCCGTTTTATTTTAATCTTCGACGAGAAAATCGATACAAAAATACGCGTGTTCCTAATAGCCGTCAAGGTCAACCTTCTAGCGACACGGAAATCGGTAGCGGAAAATGAACGAGGGAATCGACCGAAGCAGAGCTATTTCGCCGCAAGAAGAATAAAATCATGACAGGCATAATGAAACTTAATAAAGAACCGGAATGGACATTTTTAGTGACCTATCAAGAAGGCGAAGATGTTACAAGCAGTGAAAAGAGAATATCGACAATGATGGTAAATATTTGTCCTAAGTAGCTAAATACACGTGTGCTATTTCCTTCTTCTATTCCGATTCAATTGGTCGAAATGGCGTATTTTGCCATCGCACTGAACATGGGGATGCCAGAGTTTATAATTAATTATGCTCGAGAGTTTACATTAAATCTGATGAAATCAGCAGCAGCCACGATATTTGGGTGTGCCTGATATTACCAAATTGGTAATTACGTAACGAATACGATTCCTGCAAGCAGAAAATTATTATTATTGAAAGAGGTTAAGCATAAAGGAGCTGCATATGCTTAATAATCAGTTTTTACTTCAGATATTCAGGACTTAGGCTCATATCCGTTAAATTTTACCATCGTCAAACATATTAGTTAATAAAAATTTGGCCGAAGTCAAAA
This sequence comes from Tanypteryx hageni, assembly GCA_028673005.1. Taxonomy (NCBI): domain Eukaryota; kingdom Metazoa; phylum Arthropoda; class Insecta; order Odonata; family Petaluridae; genus Tanypteryx; species Tanypteryx hageni. Next base: position 17,490,002 of record CM054113.1, on the reverse strand, counting down.
ATCATGGTAAAAGCTTAAAAGCCAACTTAAAAGTATCTATATATAGCTACGTTTTATCATCCCCAAGAGCATACACCTAATAGGACTTAGATCACAACCTTATACAGTCATCCTTGTCAAGTAGGCACATCACGCTGAGGAAACTAATTTCACCGAAATCGGTTTAACCTCTCATTCTGAAGATTCGAGAAAACCCGTTACTTAAACCAGCGATTATAAATCCGTTCTAAATGCAAATTAACTGGCCGTTGCTTCAAAAAAATATCACATGCCGACATTTAATATTTCACATTTGTTTAATTGGTATACTTTTGAACGACATCCCCAGTTTTCAAGCAATACATACACATGTAAATTATCCATGATTATTACGTGACATTAACATTATTTCAAATTTAATAAAACTTAATTTTCTATTATTAGACGAATAATCTATACGAAAAAATATATGACTAACAAGATTTTTCTACGTTTTTCTACACCAAAATATATACACGATTATATAACAGGATTTACGATTTCTGAATAATTAGTCTGCCTTCATTAGTATGGGAAAAACAGAGAGGCATATCATTTTTAGGGGCTGCTTTGGTGAATCACCACTGATGTCGGCAGTTTGTTGCCGAAATGCACGGTTTCTGCAACGTTTTTATGGCTATTGGAGAAACAGTTTTCCAACATTTTCATTGCTATATTAAGCACAACATTGCATGAAAACCAGAAAGTCGAAATGGAATGGATCCGTAGAAAGGTATTTGAGGCTCTTAAAGGAATTCTGATTCGATTTTAAGATACATAATTTATGCAAAGAATCTTTGTTCCTTCGTGATAATTTAGTTTTTTACCATTATTTTCAATTTGAAAGGTTAATTTTTTCTTATAATTAATATAAACTAATTTTACTGCGTTTCTCCAAAATAAAAATAGTGGTTGGCTTTACAATTGTCCTGTAAATTAATAATTTGTTTTATATGGCACTATGGGGACTTAAATGCAATACTCTCTCATTATTACATTTATAGAGTGACTATCGAATTTCACGCTATTTTCTTTGCCTTTAAAATAGATTATCGATTTTTGCGTTTTTTATTTAAATTAAATGTTAAGGTGTCTAATTTATTTTCGTTTCACTTTTAAAAGTAGTTTTTCTTTAGATATGCCAGCGATAAGTAAATATTTTTCATTTTCGGTAACTATAACGTGAAAATCCAAATAGAATATCGTGAGTCTTACCATTTTCATGTTGAAAAGTAGATAATCTTTGCGTGTGGGTGGCCGTAAAGTGTGCAAGTGGGAGTTGAGGGGAGAGGAAGTTCGAAAATGAAACCTTTCGGCAGTGCCCTGTCGGGATTTGATTGATTTCTGAAAATGAACAGGCTTTAAAATGCACTTCGTTTGATAAGTGTACAAATTACTGTACATTGTCCATAATGATTGGATTACATGTTTCTCGGCTAAATCCATCCACACTAGATTTGTCATATCAGCCACGCCTGAAATTTGTAATCAACTTGATTCAAGTCATACTGTATAGGTATAGGTAAATTTCATTTCTGAATTGTTCTCTTTTGTGCTGTATAAGACGAAACACAGTTTCATTTTCTCCGCAAAAATACGAGTAATATTATTAATTTTAATTTTTTAACTAACATAGTTAACAAATAAAAGAAGCTCACTGAAATAGCTTTACAAACAATATGTGAAAATGGCAATCGATCGTGGAAAGAATCTGAAAAGAGCTCCTTGACACTCACGGAAGTCGAGAAATGCATCCGGGCAATTTGGAAAACTTCCAATCGACGAAGCTATATTCCGGCGAGGAAATAAATTGCAACCTTTTATTGTTTCAACCAGGAAACCTTTATAAACTCTTCCCTTTTCGGGTGTACGTCACGTGCGTGGCTCGAATTGTCTTGTAAAAACGGAAAAAATACGGTAGTAATTCGCATGCGGAGATCTCCCTGTCTCTCCCTCCCCCTCCCTCTACGCCATTTTGATGCTTCGGCCGAGGGGGGGTAGCGGGAGGAACGGGAGGAATGAAGAGTGGGGGAGGTAGGGAGAAGAGAGGGAGAGCGAGAGAGAGAGGGAGGAGAGAGAGGGAGTAGAGAGAGGGAGGAGAGAGAGAGAGGGAGGAGAGAGAGATGGAGGAGAGAGAGGGAGTAGAGAGAGGGAGGAGAGAGAGGGGGGAGGAGAGAGAGAAGTGGGAGGAGAGAGAGAGAGGGAGGAGAGAGAGTGGGAGGAGAGAGAGAGAGGGAGGAGAGAGTGGGAGGAGGGAGAGTGGGAGGAGGGAGAGTGGGGGGAGGGAGAGAGAGGGAGGAGGGAGAGAGAGGGAGGAGGGAGAGAGGAGGAGGAGGGGGAGAGAGGGAGGAGAGAGAGAGTGGGAGGAGGGAGAGAGCGAGTGGGAGGAGGGAGAGAGTGAGAGGAGGGAGAGATAGGGAGGAGGGAGAGAGAAAGGGAGGAGAGGGAGGGAGGGATAAAAAGGAGGGAGAGGGAGGGTAGGGAGGGAGGGAGAGGGAGGGTAGGGAGGGAGGGTAGGGAGGGAGGGAGAGGGAGGGTAGGGAGGGAGAGGGGGGAGAGGAGAGGGGGGAGAGGAGAGGGGGGAGAGGAGAGGGGGGAGAGGAGAGGGGGGAGAGGAGAGGGGGAAGAGGAGAGGGGGAAGAGGAGAGGGGGAAGAGGAGAGGGGGAAGAGGAGAGGGGAAAGGGGAGAGGGGTAAGAGGAGAGGGGGAGAGGAGAGGGGGAGAGGAGAGGAGAGGGGGAGGAGAGGTGGAAAGAGGCGAGGGAGAGGGAGGGAGGGAGGAGAGGTGGAGGGAGAAGAGGTGGAGGGAGGCGAGGGAGGAGAGGGAGGAGAGGGAGGCGAGGGAGGAGAGGGAGAGTGAGGAAGAAGGAAAGGGAGAGCAGAGAGAGATAAGATATTGTGAACAAGCAGACGTGGACGGTTTGACTCCGCAGAGGTCGGTAGCGTGGTAGCGTCGTGTTTTTCGGTCGACCGTGACCCTCCATCTCCTTCCTCTACCCACTCTCTCTCTCTGTCTCCCTCCTTCGTCATCCTTCCCACTCCCCTTCTATCTCTCCTCCCTTTCATCATTTCTACCCTCCCTATCCAAATTCACTCCTACTTCATTCCTCGCACAATTCCTCCCCTCTCCATCTCCCTCCCATCCCCTACGCCTTCCTTTCGCTACTTCCACTCTCCGCACCACCGCTCTCCGTCTTCCCTACCTTCCGCTTCGTCCATTCTCAGTTAACTTCAATCCTTCACTCTCCTTCCTTCTCTATTTCCTTATTCACTCCGCTTACTCACCCTTTCCGCCTCCCCCTCCCCTCCCTGCTGCAACTACATACATCAGGTTCACGCGCACAATTATCTCCCAAGGCACCAGGTTGATCGCTTCTCCACCTTAAACGGTGACTTTCCGCACTTCCGTCTCGGATAATTATTCCGAGAATTCGTAGGGCATGTGGAATCGAACGAGGCTGGTAATTCACTAAAAGGCGCTAGTTTTCGAGCGGATGAAGGAGCGGGGTGGAAGAATGAGCGCGTGAAGAAGAATGATCACCCGCGCTTTGAGGAGGAAGGCGGGAAAAGCTGAGGTCGGGACGAGCCGCAAAGGTCATGGCTACTCGATTCGCGTATCTCTGGATGATTTCGCAGGCGGCGACTCGAGAGATATTCGATATGAAAATGTATGTAAAGACGCCGAAAAAGCAAATTCACTGCCAATATATTAGTATGTATTTGCGTATATTCAGTCCATTAATGAAGCCCATAATATTATTAAAACTTTAATAAACTCTAAGAAGACAGGCTAAAACAGTGATCGGTAGTGCAATCCTAATTCTTTAATATCCGCCGAATACCTTCAGCGACGTAACGGACGCCCACGCAACGGGGTCACGAAAGAAGAGGAATGCGAATCCGTGGCGGAGAGGTGAGGATGTTTCCGGAACGCCAATGAATACATTTTAACTTTTTTTATGTAAGAAACTGTTCGTGGCATAAAATACCAATTTTTCGCAGAATATAAAAGTGGATTATAAATAGCTATCGATAACATGACTCGGCAGAAATTTTATAAAGTTTGAATAGCCGCAGTAAAGGATTGAATACTGCATAGTTAACGATGATGGATACGTATAAGGCTAAATATTCACAATTATACCTTAAGTTTAAAAGTTTAACGGTAATTTATTATTTTGTTCTATCATGTGCAGCGTTTATTAGCTGTCACAGAATCCACAAATATCCTGTCGATAAATGAGTGCGCGCACAAACACAAAAACTAGCGACCCTAATTTTAAAGACTATAAAAATTCAGCGATCGTCTACGAAAGCGTTCCTCCAAAGATAGTTTTCGGAATCAGACCAAAAAATCTTTCGAAGGTCGATCCAGAGGTAAATTGACTTCCCCTTATACGTAGGTATTCCTTCCGATGGATATGCCACTCTCAAAAGTGGTTATATCGCACTACAAACTACCCTCGAGTGCGTATCATTGGCATATTGACGATGAGAAGGACACGAGCAAGCTTGCGTCGGAGAGGAATATTAGAAACGAAATTAAAATAGCGCCTTCTGATGGGCGGAATTAAAACTACGTCGGAGTTTAATATCCGCACCGTGTTCCCTATGTTTACGATTATTGAACCGGGATGCACGTGTAAAGACATGCCGGTGACTGGGAGAGGGAGAGAGAGAGAGAGACGGAGAGAGAGATGGAGAGAGAGAGAGAGAGAGAGAGAGAAAGGAGAGAGAGAGAGAGAGAGAAAGGAGAGAGAGAGAGAGAAAGGAGAGAGAGAGAGAGAGGTATAGGGAGAGAAAAGGAGGAACTGGTCCGCATTCCTAAAAGCGTTCCCATCCCACACTTACACATGTCGCCCCCGTCCTCTTCCTCACCACTCCCCTTCCACCGCCATCTTTATTTCCATCCCCTCCCCTTCGCCACCTCTTCTCCACCCGCCTCATCCCTCTTCCACCACCACTCTGCCATTTTCCCCCGCCACCACCACTCTGCCATTTTCCCCCTCCCTCCCTCCCCCACCGCCCCCTCCCGCCCGCCCTCCTCCTCCACCCCTCCCACCCGCCCTCCATCCAATCTCCCTCATCCCTCCACTCCCACTTCCTCCACCATCCACGTTATTCCTCCTTCCCCTCCAATTCCTCTCTTCCCGTCACTTTTTTCCTTAGAGGGTAAACCACCGAAACAAGGAACCTTGGACGGGAATTTCTACGTCCTTGCCACGCGCAGTTCTGCCTCGTGTGTACTGACGAACAAGAAGGAAGGGCGGAGGAGGAAGAAGGAAAAAGAAGGAAGCGCAAGAATGGAATAATACGCGGCGCGCGTCGAACAGGTTAAATGAGAGATGAAACAGGAGAAAGATTATACGCCAAGGAGTCAATAGGAAAGGTGGAAAAATATGCTTGAATGATGACAAAAGATAGTTAAAAAGGAAGGTGTAACAAGCAAGGGAAGAGTACGGGATAAAGGAGAAGAAGGCAACGCTTGTTATAAGAGAAAGGCGGAGTAGAAGGGGGGAAACAAAAAAGGAGAAAGAGAAAGTAATATAAAAGAGGCGCGGACAAGGAGAGTGCAAGTGCGCGGATGAAGGCGAGAGGAATCGCGGCCGACGGAAGCAGTTATAAAGAGAGAGAGAGAGACGAACGATTGGAAATCCTAGCGAAATAGATCCTTAGCCCGGCTAAGGAGGCTCGCGAGAGCATGGCCAATAAGAAGGGCTAGCACGCGCCGAATCTAAAAACAAATGAATATCTAAGGCCGTTTTCGGAAAAAATCCTCGCAATGAAACATAGATTCAAATAAGAAAATTGCCTCATCGGAATCAACCTCCGAAGCCGGATCATAAAAAGAAGAGCTGGGATTCCGGCGACTGCGATTAGAATACGCGTGACGTTGATGCGCATCCCGACGGACCGAATACGCAATTCATCTTCATCGCCGTCAAAACATAACGCGCCAACGTTTCAGAAAGCGACTCGCTCGCGCGCCTTCTCTCTCCAATGAAAAAAGTCTTCGCGGATTTGATAACTGTATTGCTGTCATCAATTACTCCTTCGGACATTTCTCGGCTTTTTATAGGTAAATTTACAAATCTGGTGCAGGCAAGCGTGCGTGTGTGTGTGTGTGTGTGTATATAATTCTCATTCTTCAGTTTGCCGATAAAGGAATTATAGCTTTTATTCTTTCGATTCCTTCGCAGTAAAGCAGAACTGGTAATGAAGAAAGAATGACCAATAAAAAGTCGATTACGTGATTTAATAAGTGCGGGTGATTTTATAACGCTAAACTCTAAGAACCAACGCTGTTCTTTGAGCTTATCGCTAGAGAGTTATATATCATAAAGGAAGGTAACTGTAGACAACTTCAACAGAAAGGATACAAAGCGGTGAACTGTCTCAATTGCCTTAGTCAACGGATTACGGTAAGGTGACATACTATTCATCACATAAACAATCAAAATTTTCCAGTGCTTGAAATCGTTTTGCCGTTCCTTTTCGATACGGCCCGAATTCATGATTCTTATAATTAGTAAATTACATGTCCTTAAGTCGATTCGATGAAGGTCGGTTAAAATATTTGCCTTTTATCCGTTACATCAAATATAAGCGCGTGCTGCGTCTGCATAAAGAGAAAAGGAATTCGCTTCAAGGGAGTCGTTTCCAGTAGATGTCGCAGACTCTCTCTATGTAGAGAGTGAATGAGACTGGACAGTCGGCGGCACACGTTTTTATTTCATTGCGAGGAGAAAGAGCGGAGGAGGAGGAAGGAAGAAAACAGCGGGAAAGGAAGAGGCGGTACACTTATGAACACGGACACAGATTTCAACAAGACCCTATACAAATTGACAGATTTAAACGACACACACGCCGAAAAATCTTTCCGCGTTTCACTTGTTTCTCGGTCGTCTTCTTAATACTTTCCGTTTCAAACCTGGCAGTTGGCTCCCAGTCACTGTTGAAACAGGTTTTACCCCTGACGATGCCCACCTTGTGGGCGAAATGCATTGGGTGTTGTAACCCTCTAATTGTTTGGCTAAAGGATTATTTCACCTTTATTAAAGGGAAAATAACCGAAGTTTGACATTTGAGAAGGAGAAAAAAATCCTGTACTTGACCGGGAATCGAACCCTGGTCTACCGGTTCAGCTTTATGCGAACATGCATAACACGTAATTTCAACACCTTTGTTTCTTGGTAAAAGAACGGATCCGTATTGGTAAAATCGGTCAACCGGAAGTGGGTGATTACTCTTGTAACATCCTTCTTTTGAAATATTTGCTTTAATATTTGATAAATGTAACAACGTGCTGGAATAAAAGTTGTAGGTACTTCAACTTTCTATAATCTTTGTTTGAAACAATTTCACATATACATTGTTGAAGAAATATTTTTAAAACTAAATTTTTTAGCTCTCACAACCACACCACTTACCGGCGATTATTGTAAAAACTTTACACTTAACTCCTTAACTGTAAAATTCAGAATTAGAGACAATGGAAAAGGGGGAGAAAAGGAAGGAAAAGGCAAAAGACAATAAAAGTTATAAACTTACAGGTTTAGGGGTTGTTACTCCACGCCAGGGACCTGATGTCACTCACACATTCACTCACTCAATCGCACAAGCACTAATCCTAAGGTGGAAAGTAAACGGGACCGGGTTTGCGAGAAATTGCTCTGCGCCAGGGACCCAAAAATCACACCGTTGCTAGAAGGTTTGTGAGTCAGTACAACCGCGGCAGGGACCTACTAAGCAACCACAAACACACGCACACGTACAAGCTAAGAGGTAAAGGGAAAAAATAAAGGGGGAAGGAAGGGGGAATAATACTACGTTTACGGAGGATTAAACCACGCCAGGGACCTGGTATCGCACACAGCGGCCTGTAGGTTTATGTGCCTTCCGGCAACGACAGTGACCTAACAGACGAAACAATCACGCACGTAAGCACTCGAATACACGCACACAAGATCTGTAAAGATGAGGTAAACGTTTTTAGCGAAATACGAAAAATAATTTTAAAAACGAAAACGGAGAAAAAATTGTATTTTAATGTGATATTTAATGCCGTTTCGGTTGGCACAAGTGTGAAGGTTACCTCGAGGCTGTTTAGTGGGAGAGTTTTTCGTGAAAAGAGAAAAAAATGCCCCATTAGATCTCCTACTGCACGGACTGGTGAGACACGTTATACGTCGCCGCATGTATGCACAGGTGTCTCCAAATGCTCTATTTGCCTTAAAAAGTTTCAAAGGTCTCAAGTGTCTTGGGATTATATTACGTATTTCTTCCTTCAAAGAAGTCCCTGATATCAATGGAAAATATGATTCGCTCTCAGTTTAGTTTAGTCATCTGACGCGCAGTGTTTTCGTACTTTCTCATATGCCTTTTACGACGTGTTTTTTACATTCCTCCAAAGCTATACTTCGAATTTAAATCCATATTTTAGGATTTAATTAAATGGATTTAACAGCAACCCTAATGTCAGCCAAACGACCATAAAGTGGTAGTGATCCTATTGCTCCTAAGAATAAACGAAAATCCATCTCACTTCCTGAGAAAATGCAAGCGATATGCCGAGTCGAGGCAGGCAGACAGGCTATCATGAGATGCTTCAAGAAAGGAAAAAGAAATCAAGACAATCTACCCTTGACGCATTCCTTAAGAATAAATCGTCTACTCCACAGCCCCAAGATCCAGGTCCATCTACCCGGGATCCCAGGACTACTAACCCCCAGTAAGGTTTGCAATCCACCGTTGCCAAGTTAAGGCGAAGACGTTGGTAATTATAATGATTTAAGTTTCATGTAAAGTCCCTGGCAAAAGATATTAAATGCTTTTTGCCTTTTTATTGGTTGTACATACATGTTTCTATTATTTTAAGTCATATACATCTTCTACGATATGTGTAACGAAGTACTGGAACCTATCCCCTTTTACTACATGTTAAATCTACCTCTGGCAACGAAGTTTCCGAGAACGAAATGGATGCTAGAAACGCATCTATTTCGCTATGGGAGGTGCGCCTGTAATCCACATTTACAAGTAATATGCCAATTGTTTATGACAACCGAATGAGAATTTTTTAAATAATGATATGCAGAAAAAGGTAACAAAAATTAAGGGAGGGGGAACGGGAGGAGGGTGTTATAAAGAAATGGAGAAGTGTGTACAGGTAGGAGGAAGGGGGCGTGCAAGAAATTATAATGAAACACAGGCAATATTGATATCAATCAACTAGGAATCAAATATAGACAATATTAACATCTATCAACTAGGAATTTAACAACAATTAAGAGTATGATGAGAAAAAAGGAAAAAAAGATGGTGAGAGGGTCAGGGGCACGAGGCAGGTGGGGGGAGGCAGGTGGGGGGGGGCAAGTGGGGGATTCTAAAACCATTATTTATTTCTTCATTATATTCCATTATATAATTTATTTGGTTTTTTGAACAAATTGTAAATTTAAAGCATAATTAATCTTTAAGTTAAGAAATTCAGCCAAAACTGTAAACAATTTAAAAGCATTCCTTGACGATGAATTTGCTTTAGCGATTAGTTATTGGTGATAAATTTTTCTTGTCGGTTAATTGTTGATTTAAAATTTAGAGCATAATTAATCTTTGAGTTATGAAATTCAGCCAAAACTATAAACTATTTTAAGCAAACGTTATTCGTGTGCAAAAATACTAAAACGTGTATTTCCGTTGAAATCTCGAAGTAGATTTTTTCACGAAAGAATAGATTCTCTATACTTAGTTTGGAGAAAATTAAAAGATAAAAGATTTTTTGAAATGGTATTCGCAATTCTCGATTTGTAAGTGAACAAATGGATGTGGTCGAAATTTTATTCGGGAAATGTTAAACAAATGTATTTGTTGATATTTAAATACAAGAGGATCTAGACAGAATTTATAATGCCTGTTCCTCTATCATTTTTCAAATAAGGGTCATGGAAAGCAAAATATAGATTTCCTAAAGTTATTTATTTACAATTGAGACTACAAAAATAACGTCCTTAATTTCATTCCTCTTTCTTTCCTCTCTATCCCCTACACCACTTTTATTTCCTTCTTTTCCTGCAGACTCTAAACTGCTGTTAAATTCCTAGCTGATAGATATCAATATTGCCTATATTTGATCATACTTTCTTTCTCCCCTCACCTGCCTCCCCTCTCTATCCCCTCCTTGTTACCTTTTTCTGCATATCATTATTTAAAAAATTCTCATTCGGTTGTCATAAACAATTGGCATATTACTTGTAAATGTGGATTACTTCCATTTCGTCCTCCGTCAAAAAATTAAACATCGTATTTATTGAAACCGCTATAGTTGGATTATTTTCCATTATATTCTCCTGTTGGCGTACAGTCCACACACGCATTTTTAATACAGCCTTTGTTAACAACATGATCCATACAAGACGATAAGTTTCCCATGGCGACGAATTTTCCGTGGCGGTGAATTGCTGTCGGTGAATTTTCCTAGACCCTTGGTGGCCACAGCAGATTTTTTAATTTTAATTATGTCGCATTATCAAGGTTGTCACGTGACGTGAATAAGTCGAAATTTGAGAGAGAAACAAGGTTATTTTATTTCCTTACGTGAAGTACTCCTAATTATTTTCGTGATGAAAAGGATTTAGGATGTTGAATTTTGTAACGGACTGCTGTGAGATATACTGCTCCATCGTTTCTCTCTTGGTCATCCTATCGATTTCGCTATTTTGTCGTCAACACCGATTCGACATCAGCCATTTTCGACAGGCATGATTGGTTACGAAAATTGATGCAGGGTAAACGGCATCCGTCCCTTCCAAACGGGCCCTCGTCCTGCAATGCTGAAACTCTCTTCGATTTTTCTTTTTTTATTTAGGATACAAACGCCACTGACCCGATTTCGGATATTTCAATTGGGTGGGTATGATTCGCCCGCTAGCGCAGTATTTAATTCCGAGTGAAGTATTCCGAGTTTTACGGTCGAACCTCCCTCTCTCCCGCAACCAACCAACACACGGACAGATCGAACAAACGAGTGTTTCGTTTTTTATGGATTGCTTAAAAATAATAGAAACGTTTTCCATTTGCGATCTATTTGTGACGCGACCGAGGGATTATTCCCGCTATTACTCCCTGAATACGACACGACCAGTTCCCATGCCATTCCCACCCAACCCGCCTCTCCTCCCCTCCACTCTCTCTCTCTTTACCTTCTCCCTCCCACATTCCCATTTTTCCCTCCCATCTCCCTGTTCCCCCGCTTGCAAACAAATACCGCTCAGCCCTAGCAATAGAAACCACTTGTTTGGTAAGATAGAGACATCAGTCGGTGGTCCACAATGAAAACGGTCGTGCGCGCTAGAGAGGGAAGCGATTAGACCCAGCGGACAAATGAACGACGCTAAAGAATGGCCAACAGATGTGCGCTGGCACGAGAGCGCCCTCGCATCCTGCGGCGCTTCCTATGCAGTTTTTTTTTATCAGACGACCTGGATTTTGCCGAAAGTATTTTCACTTGCGGCCATGTTGATATTTTTCTCAGGCCGATAAAATTCTTCTGTCGTATTTTGGGGCTTAACCGAGGAAAACTTCAGGAATATTAACGAAACTGTCTAGATTAGTTTAACTTCTAGCGATCACCAAAATAGCAATTGCAGCTATTTAAAGATAACTTTCAGCTATTAAATTGAGTTTGCTAAATTTTCCATTTTTTCTTAAATTTTACATAAAGAATCTTTATTATCTCTAACATCATCATCAGGTGAGGAATTCATTTACACACACCCATACCGCCAATTATAATACTCGTAATTTCAAGCGATTGTATGTTAAGTTTCGACAGAGCTGGTAAGTTTATAAAAGATAAAGAATCAAATTATGTTATTTTATTTTACTACAACAAGTTTACCATAAAGATTAAGTTATTAAGAAGTAGATTTAGCTGTTATTAATGAAATGAAGAAAGGGCGAAGAAAAGTGAAGGAAAGTCAAGTATCGCATTAACCAACAACAGTCTCATCGACATTAAAATTCTAGGATTCACTTCTCTTCAATTACTTTCATATAAAAAATCTGATATGGCCACCAAATGACTTTTTCCATACAGGTAATATTTCTAAAAATTCCAAATAGGTTAAATGATAATAAATAGTTTAAGGAACGGCGAGAAAAATTTAGTCTTTACAAAGAACAGAAATAAACTCAAACCGTAGCGTTCTGATGTTGGATATAGTCACGAAGCTCCAACAATTAAGAAAATAAAAAAGGACTGTTACTAAGATGTAGCTAAGCGTATAGTGTTTACAATAGTCACCGGTATGTGGTGTGGTGGTGGCAGCTAAAAAATTTAGTTTTTAAGATATCTCTTAAACAATGCATTATATGGGAATATGTTTTAAGCAAAGGTTGTAGAAACATAAATTTCCTACAACATTTATTCCAATACTTCTTTACATTCATCAATATTAAAGCAAATATTTGAAAAATACGGATGTGACAAGAGTCAACACCCACTTCCGGTTGATCGATTTGTACAAAACACTAATCAACTCTTGTTACTTTCATAAAAATATCAAATATAAAATTTCGCGTTGACCTGATTAATAGTTTTTGAGTTAGAGCACCCACAAAAAATCTATCACATACACAGACATCATCGAAAAAGTGGCCAAAACGTGCTCGGGGTACCTCAAAACATGTATTTCCGTTAATATCTCGAAATCAATTTTTTTCTTGAAAACAATACTTTCCCCTATGGAGAAAGTAAAAACACAGCCGTCGCATATATTTTGAATTAAGCCACGACATACGAATTTTATTATTTCAATCGTATTTGGCAAAGCAATTACACCGCTATGGAACTCAGAAAACTTTAAACATTTTATTTTCTTTTTCAGATACAAAAGTACTTTTGGTTAAAATGTTTCAATGACGAAATATCTAAACGAAATACAAGTAATGTTGACAACAGCTTGTAAAATAAATCATTATCTCTAAATTAAGACGCAATTATTGCTTTTTCCCGCTAAAACAAGTGAAAGATATCAGGATTTCACTGTCAGGCGCATTTTTATATGAGATTTTATACTGGATGTAAGTATTTTAAAATAATACCATTTATGATACATCTGGAATAAATAACAATTCATAATTCCCTCGGTATATCTTTACCGAATTTATCAGTAAAGATAGATATGGAACAAATGTTGTTCATAAAATGAATAATTTAGTTATTCTTTGTTAAAACATTCTAACGAAATAGAAAAATCACGCGAAGCGTTTATTACATAAAAAGAGAATGATATTTGATCAATCTAATGTTCATTTGAAACCTACAATGTATGGGTGTTCAAATATATTTAGATTTTTCCATTAATTGCGTGCATTTGAATTAGTCTGCCACAAACCCTTCAGCAGTAAACATCATTTCATACGAATGGATCACATTTGCAATTCATTTTATCACAACTGATATTTTGGAAGGATAACCGACCAGTTGGTCGAAAGCGAGCTCTTCGAATACCAGTTTTTCGAAAACAAATTCATCGAAAAAGAATTTTTCGAACGATTAGTTCATCGAAAGACAAATTTTCGATAAACTGGTTTTCAAAGAACTCGTTTTCGAAAAATTTACCTAGAGCCTTTTGGAAGTGGGTGAGATCACAACATATAAACATAATCTAAACAGTTGCGATATTCCCCTAACATCTGATGCTTAGTATTTTGCTGCTCGGACGACGCTCCCCCGAACACGTAAGTAATGAACTTCCATTCCCTTTATCATCTTCAATCTAATATATCTAATCTACATATTTCACTAGAAGATTATTGAGCTCGTCTTATCGCCGAAAACAATCCAAGAATAAGCAAGTACATTAAAAAAATTGATAATTTAACTTATCTCAGATATCTTCAATACTGATTTTTATAAGCTTTTTGTGCCTAATGGAGATGCCTGAGATAAGTGCCTATTTCAATTTTTCTTTAATTTTAAGTGCTTATTCTTGAAGCTACATATTTGTTTGATATTAAAACATACCAAATAAGCATAAATATAAATTACTTATTGAAAATGGACAGACAATGCTTAAAATGATAAATGAAATAAATAGCAGCCACTGCAGGGCTGTGTAAAAGTTACATAAAGATGAAGGATCCACCCTTAAACTAAGATCGCTCCTAGTCCTGAACCGTGGGTGCGGTGACGGAGTTCCCGCGTCGGTGAGGGGGCCGGCAGGCCCGTCGAATGCGTCGGTCAGGGACCCTGCGGCATCGTACGCATCTTCCCCCCCCTCACCACACCTCTCTTACCTTCTTGCGGAGGGGTTCGCCGCATACATATATGGGGGAGATGATGCGAGGCCTTTTTGCCACTCGACCAGCAACCGAGAGGAAGCTCGTCGCGCCACACTCCGATCCTGGGTCCTCAGGTAACGTGTGTCTACCTTCCCTTTCCTATCCTTGTTTCGAAATCCTCCTTCGTTCGTGTAAAGAGGGGGAGAAGTACTTGGGCTGAGTGCCACACCACCACGGATTATTGTTAAAATTATTTTTTGGTTTGTTAATAAAAACCCATAAAGGTCTAAGCCTGTGCCTAATTTGATACCTGACCCACCCACTTGAGGCGTTTCACTGGTAGCAGAGCGTGGTTTGACGTAAAAGAGTGTTGGTGTGGCGGCTCAATGGCGACTCTCGCCGGTTTGCGTCCTGGCACTACTAGTTGTGTTAACGAAATGTCTAAAACGGAAGCGATAGACAGGTGCACTAGGTTTCAACTAAGTACTCATGGGACTTGAGATGAAATCCGAAGGAGGTTGAGGGAGCACCGAAGTACACTGGGTAATGGCGACAGCAGGCCCATGCCTTTAGAAACGCGAGAGGGGGCCGCGAGCGCGAGCCTAGTCGACGCAAGCAGGAACTCTCAAGTATGGTTGAGGCTGGTGAGAGATGGGAGTTGAGATATAGTGGGACTCCGGCGGAGAGTTCCATGGCGTTATTGGAAAGATTGAATAGATTTTGCGCGCAAACCTTCAGTTCAAATTGGACCCAGAAATATTGTCTGGTGGAGCGAGAGAATGGTTTTGGTCGAATAACTTTCGGGAGTTTGCTACATTTGTTCGGGAATTTCGTGAAACGTTCGCTCCGCCAAATTATGACCTGCGATTAAAAAGAGATTTATTGAACCGGACTCAGGGGCCGCTTGAAAAAGATTGGTGACTTTGTCACAGTAACAAAAAGGATGAATGATAGGTCGGAAAACTCCATTAACGAACCAGAGCTGCCGTCAATAATATGTGGAAATTTGAATCCCGATTATTTATGGCAGCTGGTTACGCAACCGAGATCGCTGGAGGAACTAGTGAAATGGGGGCGAAGATATGAAGCCAGACGGGACCTGGCGGACTCTTACAGGGTTACGGCCACAGCATGAAGCGTGGTAGATAGCGATTTCGGTTATCGGGTGGAGAGGATTCCATTAAGCGGTGGACGGCCACCTATCGTGCGGCGACGAACCGACCCAGGGCGGTCACCGCCGAGGGAATACACACGCTATGCGGTCAAATGGAGCACGTCGCGAATGCATGTATTAATAAACAGGGAAATGAGAGACCCGCGAGACACTAAGGCCACGATGTCTTCGCGGGAAAAACTTGGCCCGGTCATATCGCCCAGGGGCGTCAAAATACAATTTTCTCCTACCATACTTATTTGCGTTAATGGAGTAAGGACTATGGCCTTGTTGGACTCGGGTGCTGGGCGTTCGTGCGTAGCCGAAGCCGCGCTCGCTAGCTTTAGCATATTACCGGAAAGGGTGAAGGAGGTTGAGGTGGAATGCCGTGGTGCATATTCCAAGAGAGTCGTAGTAAAGACAAGCCTTCACATCAAAATAAGGGACCTATCCTGGGATTGGGAGTTTCTCGTGCTAGCGAATCCTCCCGTGGAGATTATATTGGGGATAGATTTTATGAAAAAACCGGGATGGGTTTGAACTTCATAGATAGGACCTATTGGTTTAATTTTAAACCAACTATAATCGCACCCCTATCCTACAGCGACCAGGATGAAGAGGATCTTGATGGTCCCGAAAGTGGTCCCAACCTCTCACACCTCCCGGCAGAGCAGCAGGAAAGACTAACCAACCTATTGGAGAGTTTTGGTGACGTGATTACTAGGAAATTAGGAACTACCGATCTCATGGAGTATGAGTTATCCCCGAGAGATTCGATACCAGTTAGATCAGCCCCCTTTCAGTATAGCTCCCCTAAGCTTGCGGAAATGAAAACGTGCATAGAGGAACTACTCGAAAAGGGAGTCATCCGGGAGTCTAATTCACCTTACGCAAGCCCAGCATTTGTAATACCGAAGAGGGGTAACAAATCGCGACTTGTAGTCGACTTTCGGAAATTGAATAAAAAAATAAGATTTACCGCGTTTCCGTTTCCCACGGTGGAAAACGCATTCTTTCATTTCGGTAATGCTAAATACTTTACGGTAGTTGATTTAAATTCTACATAGCACCAAATACCGTTAACACAAGATAGCAAGCGTGCTACTGCCTTCGTTACGCCTTTTGGTCTGTTTCAGTAGGAAAAACTTCCGTTCGGTATATGTACGGGGGAGGGGGGGGGGGGCAGGTTCTGTCGCCGCTGATGGAAAAAAACTTCCACGAAATAAAATATAAGTTTGTGTACAACGACTTAGACGACGTGGTGATATATAGCAATAACTTGGACGAGCATTTAGTGCATGTCCGAGAGGTCCTGAATCGGTTAAGGGAGGCCAAGGTAACGGTGAATCCTGCGAAGATTGTAATGGCGTTGGGTGAAATGAAGTATTTAGGACATATCGTTTCGACAGGAGGCATACGAATCGACCCAGAGAGGGCAGAGGGAATAAGACAATTTCCTACGCCGTGAGACTTGAAAGCGGCGCGCCGATTTCTAGGGATGTGTAGTTACTATGCAAGGTTCATCCCATCCTTCTCGGAATTAGCGGCCCCCATTAACGGGCTGAAAAGGAAAAACTGCCGATTCATATGGGGAGAAGGGCAGCAACTGAAGGAAAATATCGCGAGTCCACCGGTCTTGCAAATACCGGACTTCTTGAAAGATTTCTTATTACATACGGACGCTTCGGCTAACGCCGTCGCTGCGGTGTTGTCACAGAAAGTCGAGGGCCGAGTAGCTCCGGTAGCATTCGCTAGCCGTACACTAAGCAATGCAGAGCCTAAGTATTCTGCCTATGAGTTGGAATGTTTGGCGGTCGTTTTTGGGGTTGAGAATTTTTTGAAATACCTGCAGGGTAAAGAATTCGAACTTTTTACCGACAATGAAGCCTTATCGTGGATGCAATGACACCCAAAACAGCTCGGGAAAATCGGACGTTGGATTTTAAGGTACGCAGTTCCACCCTCCCTCCTTCACCCTTTCCTAGTTTCCAAACCTTGTGAGACCTAAGACGCACGCGACCGTGGGAGTACCAAAAGAGTAAGGCAGTCAGTCCTGTGGCGGGAGGAAGTCCTGAGAGCGGAAAAAGGGATGGGGGGGGGGTAGAGCGGGAGTATGAACCGTGGGTGCGGTGGCGGAGTCCCCGAGTCGGTGAGGGGGCCGGCCGGAGAATGGGGCCGGCAGGACCGTCGAATGCGTGTCGGTCAGGGATCCTGCGGCGAGGAAGTCACCCTCGTACGCATCTTCTCCCCCCCCCCCCCACCTCCCCCCTCTTGCCTTCTTGCGGAGGGGTCCGCCGCATTTATATATGGGGGCCACTCTGTAACGTGTGTCTACCTTCCCTTTCCTATCCTTGTTTCGAAATCCTCCTCCGTGCGTGTGAAGAGGGGGAGAAGTACTTGGGCTGAGTGCCACACCACCACGGATTATTGTTAAAATTATTTTTTGGTTTGTTAATAAAAACCCTGTGCCTAATTTAATATCTGACCCACCCACTTGAGGCGTTTCACTGACTGTGTAAAAGTTCCATAAAGATTAAGGATCCACCCTAAAACTAAGATCGCTCCTAGTCCTTCACTGAACCGTTAATGTAATCTTCTCAGAGGACCACACGAGCAACTCGGAGACTATTAATCCGATCCGTCCGCGACCGTCTTTAAAAATCGAACTCCTACGTGGTCGCAAACAACAACCCAATCATGACGCACTCCCTCGCCAATCGCTCCTTCCCGACCGGATGCAATGCGTCACACACCGGGGCGAGTCACTCGGCGTCACGGGAATCTCTTTGGTCGCGGATGAAGAAAGGCGCGAACATTAGAGAGAGAGAGAGGGGGGGGGAAGGGGCGATCTCTCTGTCGTCCCCTCCCCCTGCTCCCACGTGGGACTACGCCCATTCTTCATCACCGCCATGATCGAGTGGCGGCGCCAACCGGCGGACGGATTTCGAAGCGAAATTAGGAGAGAGAGGAAAGGATGGAGGAGGGAAGGAGAGGAGTGGGAGGGGGAGGAAAGGATGGAGGAGAGAAGAGGAGGAGGGAATGAGAGGTGTGGGAAGGAGAAGGAGAGCTGAGGTGAATGGAGGAGATAAGGCGGGGCAATTAGCTTCCGCTACGGATTCCTAATTACGCGGTGACGAAACGGAAAATAGATTCAGCGTGTATAATATGCTTCCTACGCAAAATGTCCCCGATTCGAAATAAAAGTAACTTCCAACCGCTTCATAAAGTAATTTTGCATTCAAAGCCAAACGCGAGGTTACGCACGCTAAAATTGCTGGAGTAGGCAAGATTGGCGGACAGGAGTAGGACGCCACCCAACGCTTGCACTCTTGGATTCTATTAGAAAAATAGGTGCAAAATGCACTTGACAAACTTTTCGTACGCCATTAGTCTAGTCAATTATGTCACTGGTTATATTGATACGTAATTACGCGCAGTTAGACTCGTAGCAACAATGCTATTACATAATTAATCGAGCCAGGCGTTACTTCGTGGAAGTAGGTTATGTACTAAGGCTGTATTTAATATGAATAATGCAATTAAATTAAATTGGAAGAGCATGGTGACAGTTGGGCGTAAAACTCGATATAATTAAAAGTCACCGGACTATACACAGGGCCAGCCCGAGCCACGGGCGAGCAGGCCGCCAGCCCTTGCCTTGCTTTTGGGACGTTATCCCGATCATTTAGCTATGTATTACTTGCAAGTGAACAAATAATGGATAACAATTTATATCGGGGAACAGGCTAGAACCTTGATGGCATTCCTTTTAATTTTTCACTGCCAATAATTTTTACAGAGCGATGAACAAATATTAACATGTACAGTCCTGGCCAAAATTAACGAAACACCTCGTGGCGTTCTACGGCGGCATCTGCGCGAACTTAAACGAGCGAAGTCTCTTTCGACGGAATGGCAACCCTGAACAGGTGCAGGAGTAGGGGAGGATCCGAGCGCTGAGGGGGTGAGGAAGCGCCGACAGTGTATTTGATAAATTCGGGGTATGGTTTAAGGTTTCTCGGTTGTGTAGCGAAGTTTTCTCGTTGCATCCGAGCTTCCTACTCTCGGAACTCAGGAAGCGATCTTACAATTTAGAAAGCACGGAGAGAGAGATTAAGTCGAGGGAGAAAAAATGCTAAATGCTATTTATAATCATCAACGAAACCTTTGCCCATATAATGTGAATGAAATACAAATAAAATGATAAATCTAACATTATATCTTTAATTAATAATAAATCCACCCTCCTCTGTTCTGGATAACTATTTCCAATCTCTTCGGCATGGATTTAAGAACTTTCCCGCATAATCCAGTGCTTATGCTATCCCATTCTGCCTTAATAAACTCCTGAATAACCACTGAGGTTGAAACAAACGAGGCGGCTGGCTTGGGGTATTCTCAGGAGAAACCTTAGGTGCGCCGTCTGTCAGATGGGACCGGACTCCCCTTCCTTGGCATCTTTCTCTAGCAGTAAGAGCAGGCAAAGAGAGGAATGTTACCAGAGGCCGGCATTTGCCATTTACTTTGTAAACATCTCAATAAACATTAACGTAGAGGGGCGCTAGAATGCTATCCCGACCGGATCACCAAAATATATCGGGCTGCCCCTGTCTTTATACACATATTTTTTAGATATATAGCTTATGCACTATTGTTTACATAATTAATCTCTATAAATTGAATAATTTTAAACAAAATTCACGAAGCCATTTTAGAATAAACCGACATTTTGTGAAAAATCATCAAGAATAAACTGTCCTCCATTGCTGCGCGATATGGTTAATTTCAACAAGGTTTTCATTCCGAGTGGTACCCTAATAAAACACGAGATTTCATTAGATTCTTGAATCGTTTGGCACCTAGAGCCGAGCCCAGACGACAGACTAAAGACATACCTAATCGCAAAAACTACCTTTTCGGATTCAGGAGCATCATAAAAGTGCGTATTCATAAAATTTTCGAATTCGAATTTTTTCACGATAAAAACACTTCCTCTATATAATTCGTGTAAGAGAAAGCAAACAATATGTTTTCCACAACCATTTCCTAATATATGCAACAGTACGAGTAATCAGATGGCGCAACAAAACCATAACATCGCATTTTCCATAGAAAGTAGAAAACTGACACCAAACATAGGAAAGAAGTGATTTGCAGGTGAGATATTTTTCTTTATTCTTGCCAAAAACAAGGAGAGGAGGAAATATAGAAAACTTTATTGTTCTCGAAGGGCTGCCGGAGCTACCTAGACACAGCACATCCTATGAACTAAGAGAGTGCAGAGATAAACTTTAAACTGCATAGGCCGCCTTTTCGGACCACTTCCTTAGTATGACAGGATCCAATCCATAAATGGGATGGAATGGAATTTCTGGCTAATCAACCTCTTGGATTATTATACCCATTACTCCATCCACACCGGTCACACACGCAAGGGAGGAGGGAAATCCGGTGCCGGCATTAGCCTACTCTTTACGATGAACACCAAGGACGGAGCGCTGACTTGCACGGTCTCTTCAAATCACACAGGTAGGGGACGGGACGATCCCAGGTTTAAAATCCCACCTCCGCCAGATTCGAACCTGGGACCGCTGCGTGGAAGGCCAACGCTCTTATCATTCGGCCACCGCCACTACATATCCATAAATGGGGAGACTTGTCGCAGTGCTGTCCCTTAGCCAATATCCTCGATCTGATTTTCAGCACCTGTCCTTAGTTCAGCACTCGTCGGCCACTCTCTCCCCTCCTGCTCTTTCCCCCCTCCCATACCTCCGTCTTCCCCCCTCCCACACCTCCATCTTCCCCCCTCCTACACCTTCGTCTTCCCCTCTCCCACACCTCCGTCTTCCCCCCTCCCACACCTCCGTCTTCCCCCCTCCCACACCTCCGTCTTCCCCCCTCCCACACCTCCGTCTTCCCCCCTCCCACACCTCCGTCCCCCCTCCCACACCTCCGTCCCCCCTCCCACACCTCCTCTTCCCCCTCTCACACCTCCTCTTCCCCCCTCCCACACCTCCGTCTTCCCCCCTCTCACACCTCCATCTTCCCCCCTCCCACACCTCCATCTCCCCCCCTCCCACACCTCCGTCTTCCCCCCTCCCACACCATCGCACGCACACGCCCCGCGCATACACTATCTATCGCCCAGCCCAACGCCAGCCACTTATTCAAACTGAACGACCCAACATCTCCTTTCCTGTCGCATACGATTAAGCGTACGAGCGACACCCACATCTTCCGAGAATTACTATAACAGCGGCCATAACTGTTCATCACTTTACAGTTTCTAATCTATTCGCGCGAATGGATACGGAGGAAAAGATCTGTTATGTATCTATGTGTCTGTACACATATATTTACAGGGCCGAGGTAAAGAAGGGATAAGTCGGGCGGGTGCCCCGGGCGCCGAAGCGAATGGGCGTTAGCAGGCGAGTAACTATTCATTTACTTATATTAAAATTTCGAGAAATACTTATTGTATTATTACGTGTTATTTTGTGATATTTTTCATATCTAATACACAATTAAAATTATAATTTAATACTTAGTAAACACTAGCTGAAAGTACCCAGCGTTGCTCGGGTTTATAAGTCGAGAAAAAAATACTGAGTAAGCATGCAAAGCACGCATTACTTACGCATATGCATAGTATAAGGACTAAGGCGACAATACACTCTCAAAGTTTAACAATGACACGGCCAGTAAGGCAACATATCGTTAAAAAGCTTAACACATTCAAATAAATATGATTTAAACGTACAACTTGGGCGATTTTGTATCGCAGGCAAAATTTGACGATAAGAATAACAGACGTTATTTATTTCTCTTTAAAATGTTCAAGGTCCGAAGATCGTAGGTTAATTATTTCTAATTTTAATTTGCAAAAGAGTAAAAGCCTGTAAGTCGAAAAATCAATTTTTACATGTTAACTTATGGGAAATGGCACCCCCCTCCACTTCCTCCAAAATCAGAATTCTGGCTCCGAGGTGCACATCCTCATGGTCTCATTAGAAAGTTACCAAGTTTTAAATCTCTAAGTTTCTTGGGTTTGGAGTTAAAGCGTTAACACGCAAACACACACAAATACACATTTTCTTTTATTTATACGACGGGTGTTCAAATTTGACCTGGATTTTTTTTAACATGACTACACAAGCTGCACAGATCTCAAACCTTGCTTATTTCAACATAATGTCCCTGCTTCTCAACACACTTTTTCCATCGTTCAGGTAACTTGCGTATCCCTGCAGCGAAGAAGTCTTTCGGTTGCCTGCGTATCCAGGTTTGCACCGCTTCCATCACTTCCTCGTTTGAACTGGAGCGTTGGCCTCCCAGGTCTGCTTTGGGTGGTTCAAACTGTTGAAAGTCGCACGAGGCAAGGTCTGGACTGTAAGGAGGCGCGGAGGCGGTAGCGCATAGGGTGTTCGAGCATGCTAGGGCTTTTTTACGTTAGCTTTAAGGAATGGTAATTATTCACCAAGCGTTGAGATGCACGACAATAGTAGTAATACGTCCGACCGTCATTCCACTATAAACGCGATGTTAATTAACAGTAGAATACATTCTAAGCGTAGAAATAGTCGACGTAATAGGGAGGACAAGGAGGCAGTAAATAATAATAATAATTCAGTAGCGCGCGAGGCATCGTTACGTAGTAATAGCGATAAACTAAAAATCATCACGGCTAACTGTCGCAGCATTCGCAGGAAGGAGGCCGAACTTGAACATCTTATTTGTAGTCTGCGTGCTGATGTAGTGATAGGTACAGAAAGTTGGCTAACGGAGGACATAGCCAGTCAGGAGATCTTTCCTCGTGACTATAGCGTATTTAGAAAAGATCGATGTATCCGGTCGGGAGGTGGAGTCTTTATAGCAGTGAGCAATAAATACGAAAGTTTCCCAATACAAATTAATGACGACGAAGTCAAAAGTATTTGATGTAGTGTGAAAGGGAGCGACTGCAAAACTGTAAATATATGCGCCTTTTATAGACCACCAAATGTGAGCGTGGAAACTATTTATTATCTATAGAAGCAAGTGGCGACGCTAAGTTCGATTAATAAAGATAAAGCCATTATAATCGGGGGGGATTTCAATCTTCCATCAATTGATTGGAGGCATAATTGATTTTATCCCGGTGGTAGAGTGCGTGAATCTTGCGAGGCTTTACTTGAAACTTTCGGCAAACACTCATTGTATCAGTTAGTGAGATTTCCCACGAGATTTAATTATTAGATTTATTGACTACTGAACTTCCTGAGCGTATGAATAGGGTATCTGTTGCCGAGGGAATAAGCGATCACAAGGCAGTGTACGTGGAGTTTCAGCTCAACATTGAAAAACAGTTTAAGGCTAAAAGAAAGCTTTATGTATTCGCCAAAGCCGATTTCACTAGATTTAGGTCTTTTCTGCGAAATAAATATACTAATTTCTGCGAGGTAACAGATATTGCAGACGCGGAAGAATCCTGGTGCTTGTTCAGAGATATGATGCGAGAGTGCACAGATAAATTTATTCCAATCAAACTGAAGCGTGAAAATGCAGAACCTAGATGGTACAACCAGGAAGTTAGGAGCGCTCTCCGACGGCAAAGAAAACTCCACTCTCGCGTAAATAACACATCCTCAACAGCTACGGTCGAACAAATTGCAACGTTAAGGCAGCAATACAAGGAGGCACGCTCCATAACCAGAGTGGCAATGCGTAATGCGTTTAACAATTACAAAAAGAAGGTTTTACAGGAAAACTTGAAAGAGAACCAGAAAGCATTTTGGTCATATGTCAGAGAAGTCCAATGTAGAGGCCCCACTATTGCGTCACTGAGATCGGATACGGGAAATGTAGTTCACGATAGTGCGGAGAAAGCAAACCTAAAAGGTTTTCAGAAAGCTTTTACTGCTAATGACGTTGAATGTAAAACCACTATTCCTATGCATCAGGGCGACTCGATGGAAGATTTGATATTTTCCGAAAATAGTATCGCGCTCCAACTTCATTCAGTTAAACTAAGTAAATCTCTTGGGCAGGAGGAAATACCCGCGCGAGTATTGAAAGAGTTAGCTTATGAAATCGCGCCGTATTTAAAAATTATATTCGAGAAATCCATTACGGAAGGTGTAGTTCCTAAAGAGTGGAATATGGCACACGTTACGCCCATCCATAAGGGCGGCGACAAAGAGAACCCCGAAAATTATAGGCCAATTTCCCTAACTTCATTATCGTGCAAGATACTTGAGCACATAATCTTTAGTTCTGTAATGCGCTATTTAGATAGTCACTCATTGCTTAGCGGATGCCAGCACGGATTCCGGAGAGGTAGATCATGCGAAACGTAGCTCGGCTTGTTCGTGGATGATTTGTTGCGATGCGGAGAGAAAAATACGCAGGTCGATGCCATATTCATTGACTTCAGAAAGGCGTTTGATAAAGTATCTCATAATAAATTAATTGCGAAGTTCGGACAATATGGTATCAATCCAAAAATTGTCAGTTGGGTGAGAGACTTCCTCTCGAATAGAGAACATATAGTTGTCATCGATGGTAAATACTCGTCCCCCGTTCAAGTTGCGTCGGGTGTTCCCCAGGGAAGTGTATTGGGCCCTCTACGTTTCTTAATTTACGTGCATGATATCTGCTCGGTAGTTCGTAGTAAAATTAGACTTTTTGCCGATGATACCGTTCTATATAAAGAAATAAAAACCAGGAGAACAATCAGTCGCTGCGTGAATACTTAAGAGCCATTTCAGCGTGGTGCAAAGAATGGAAAATTGAAATTAATTACACTAAATGTGCCGCAGTTACGTTCTGGAAAAGTAAGAACATAGAAGTAGGTTTCGAGTATAAAACAGATGGAATGAATATTCAAGCAGCCGAGTATGTAAAATATTTAGGAGTAACCATTTGTCGAGATCTTTCATGGGGCATGCACATTCGTCGAGTTATAGGCGCGACCAACAAGAAACTGGCTTTCATAAGTAGAATAGTACGGAACACTACAGAAAAAGTACGCGAAACATGTTACTTATCACTGGTTAAACCACAAGTGGAATACGCCTCATGCATATGGGATCCGTACTGGAAGGGACATATAATTCAATTAGAAAGAGTTCAGCGCAGAGCAGCCCGATTCATAAAACAAAAGTACGAACATAAGGAAAGCGTCACCTCATTATTGAGGGATTTGAACTGGGTACCACTGGAGGATCGTAGATTGAACTCAAGGTTGCGGCTTCTGGAGAAATATAGATCGGAATGTCTAAAAGACGAGGTTGTAGGAGTAATTGAGGCACCAACATATATCGGTAGAAACGACTGTGACGATAAGATACGTGAGATCGATTGTAGGACGGAGCGTTATCTAAGCTCGTTCTTTCCGAGGGCAATACGAGATCACAATAGAATTTTTCAACATACGATAGACCATCTTTAGGTAGGTTTTGGTGCATTGCACCCCCAGCCACCCACCTATTAGGTGAATTGCAGGGTAACGTTAGATGTAGAGAATGCGGCTGCACTTTCCAGCCTAAGTCAGCGAGACCAGCCGTTGCCACCTGTGCGGAATGAGGACGGGCGTTGTCACGGAGGAGAACGACCCCTTGGGACAGCTGACCGCGCCTTTTGGACCTGATGGCTGGAATGAGTTTGTTTGTGAGCAGATCGCTGTAATAAGTCGCATTTATTGTTCTTTGTTCTACCAAAAATCAATGAAAACAGGTCCCTCCGCGTCCCAAAAGATAGTGGCCATTACTTTCCCCACAGAGCGCTGAATCTTGAACTTCTTTGGTCGCGGTGAGGATGAATATCGCCATTCCATGCTGGCCAACATAGCAATATGTGCTTATCACTGCGAATGAGCTCATCAACTCTTTGAATTGATGGAATGATATGATCCGAAGATCCTATGCAGACAGGCATAAGCTGTGAAAGATGGAACAATTTTTGAAACGAGAAAAAAAAAACCCCCGGCAAGTGGAAGACCCGGGTTCAATTCCCGGTCATAGCAGACTTTTTTCTCGTTTCAAAAATTGTTCCAACTCTTTGAATGTTGGGTGGGTTCACGGCCGTGGCAGGACGCGCAGTATGAGGCAAATTTGACACCAACTCACCTCCATCGTTAGACGATTTGCACCAATCAAACGCGGAGGAACATGAAAGACACTTATCCTTAAACAGTACTTTATGTCTGCGATGAATCTCAGCCGCCTTTACACTTTCCTTGCATAAAAACCTGATAATAAGCGCTGCGCAACAGAGTTCGGTACATCACTGGCTTCCATGTTGAACACGCTTGTCATCTGATGCTGCAAGCAAGTAAAGATAGCTGGTGTGGGTAGCAAACATATACGTTCTAAAAACCTTACACGGCTGCCAATATCGCCCTTCAATTATGTTCAGAAAAAAATAAAAGTCCAGGTCGAATTTGAACACCCCTCGTATGATGATAATTTGGAGCGACGTTTTTCGATCTTGCCTCGGGCACCAAATGCCTCGAGTCCGTGTTTGCAGTGCCGACGCGACAGTTTTTGCATGTGTATGCGAGAAATTAGATGGCCGCCCTTACGATTTATGTCTAAATAACGGGGAAAAACAGAATCAAGAATAAAATAATATTTTCTTCATTAATAATTGATCTCATACAAATACTTGAACATACTTTAAAATAGAAAATTACAAAATATACACGATTCTTTTTGGAATTTACCTTGACAAAATTTATTCAATAAAGCCGTTTATCTGGAGAATTCAAATAAAAGCTCGAGTATTAAAATCGGAGAAATTATTGTTACATTGTTAATACATTAAAGTTTTATTTTTTTGGAACTTGAATGCAGCAAAATTTTGGACAAAAATAAAACGATAAAAAGATAGGTCTGTACTTCGAGAGACTATACTGGGTAATGCAGAAGCAGGTGAAAGAGAAGCTGTAAAGAATGTATTCTGGGAAGATCTTCCAAGCGTAATTAGCCCCTGAAATAAGATTTTTAAGAAAAATATTTTTGAAAATTCATACGAGTACAGCGATTTTCAAAGCAAAGGATCAGAGAGTAGGCGGAACGGGTACAAAATGAAATCTGCAACGAGAACCTTGCTCGCGGTAACATTAATTAATGGAAAAAAGAAACCGCGAGAAGGGTTGGTCTGATGAAATGTAATTAAGGTCTAACATTGCTGCTCTCCTCTATGCAAGAGTGCTGTAAAGTATATCTGACAGGACAGCTTCTGAGGCGTAGGAAAATGACAAGGACTCTGAGAGCGGGGATCGGGACGACTGAGGCGGGTGGCGACCCTTTGGACAGCAATGGCCTATTGGCCGTTCCTTAAGCCGCACCCCACCCCTCTGCTTGTTTGTACCAAATCGGAGAAAGGAGAGAAAAATGAAGAAAGACTTGGTGCTCGAAGCGTTCTCGGGTTACGAGCCATGTCGTTTCGACCATCTCTGCCGACGTTTCGGTGACTATCTCTGTCGCTGGGGTGCCGGTGGTGTAGTGGTTAGGACGCTGGCTGCTACTCGCCTGCTGCTTGAAAAGGCAGCGGGCACAAATCCTGCGCAAGCAGGATTTTTTCCGAGGTCGCTCGGCCCCCTGTTTGTGTGGTTTGAGGAGACCGCGCAAATT
This sequence comes from Tanypteryx hageni, assembly GCA_028673005.1. Classification (NCBI taxonomy): domain Eukaryota; kingdom Metazoa; phylum Arthropoda; class Insecta; order Odonata; family Petaluridae; genus Tanypteryx; species Tanypteryx hageni. The sequence goes on along the minus strand of CM054113.1, from coordinate 17,461,932 downwards.
CAGCATTCCGTTCATCGGAAGGGACGTTAAACCGTTGGCTCCCTTAGTGTCCTTCGTTAAGAGTAGGCTAATGCCTACTCTAAATGCAGGTTTCTCTTCTCCCTTGCTATCGAGCTATTCATTGCACTACCTCTTAGATACCCAATGCGCGTAGGCAAGAGGTGAATCAGCTGGGAACATACACTACATTAGTATGTGGCCATCTCTGTCGCCATCTTCAGAGGTCCTGAGTGCCGTTCATCTCATCTGAGTACAGTCGTCTCTTTCTTACGCACAATGGGTATCTTAAAGGTCTTCTTAACGAAGAACATCACAGGGGCCAAAGGCTTAACGCCCCTTCCTGAGGACGGAGAGTTGATTTGAGGGCGCTCCTCGTTTTCTCTTTTCTCATTGGCTCGTCCTAGTCACAACAGTTACAACATGCACAGAAAGGGCGCCGGGCGTCCTCGGAAAAAATCCTCAAAAGGATTCCAACCGGATGTCGCTTCAGCAGATCAAGGTGGGGCCAACACTCGAACCACTACACCACTGGCTCAACTCCCATTCGCCTCTTCCCTTCCTCCTTTCTCCTCCCATTCGCCTCTTCCCTCCATCCTCCTTTCTACTCCCATTCGCCTCTCCCCTTCTTCCTCATCCCCCCTCCCATTCGCCTCTTTTCGTCTACCTTCTCTCTCCTCCCATTTACCTCTTCCCGTCTTCCTCCTCTTTCCTCCCATTCGCCTCTGGGACGGGAAGAAGGGAGGAGGCGAATGGGAGGAGAGGAGGAAGACGGTAAGAGGCGAATGAGAGTAGAGGATGGAAAGAGGCGAATGGGAGTAGAAAGGGGGAGGACCCGAAGAGGCGACTGATACGAGAGAGTAGGGGGGGTGGGAAGAGGCGAAGGATAGGAAAGAAGTAGAATGGGAATAGGCGAGTGGGAGTAGAGAGGAGGTTGGGAAGAGGCAAATTGGAGGAGAAGGGGAGGTAGATGAGCGTGGAAGAGGAATGGAGAGGGAGGGAGAAATCGTCTCGGCTGGACTCTGCGTCTCCAGCCGTCCTTTGGCTAGGAAAGAACTTGCACGGCGCATGCGTAAAGTCGTATTGTTTGGATTTGGAAGCAACGTAAATCACTACTTTTTGTTCCCCAAATGATCACCTAAGGAACGACTGCAAGAATAACCTAGTGATGTGGAGGTTTTTGTAATAGTATCCTACTAGATCGATATTTAACGATCTGGCCCTTGGGAACATCGAAGAAGTTTAAAATTCACTTCATTGGCGTCTGACCCTATTAGATGACTGCAGTATAGGATTGTAAGAGTATTTTCCGGCCTATATTTACGTCCAAATTCTGTGAGACCACAGATGAACATGGCCGTCGTTAAGCGTTAGACGTGAAAAATGGACACTCTCAGTCTCGCTTCAAATACATATGGTTTATTTTTTAAATAAATTTATTACAAATACCTTTATTTCCGGTCCATCCCTCGCAAGTCTATAAAAACTACTGGAGCGAATTTGACAATATTTCGAGCACAATATACGCTCACTTCGATTGATTACTCAGCAACGTTTGGACTTTAGTTTATGGATTAACAAAGCTATGGCCTGCTTAGACCATCCCAAACTCTCAGGAGTAATTTATTAGATACTGAAACTAACATTTGAATAAAATTACAAAACTGCGAGGATACATTGTCATAAGTGTTTAATGATGGAATCTGAAATATTTCGTCCGTAAAAAATAAATGCTAAGTTTGTTGTTAAGGATAGCGAACAAGGTAAGAGTTTAAACGGACTAAAGTCCTTACTGCACCGTTGTCGGATGGATCCTTAGGTATCGCACGAACTTAGGATTAAATATTCTGCTAAAAAATCGTTCCTTTACAATTTCAGCATAAGAACAAAAAACGCATGACTCCATTATTTCGTCACAATGATATTTCAGAGAAGTAGTCACACTATGCGCAGCGGAGCTTCTTACGTAAAACATAAATTATGCAACAGTGTATCTCGGCGCATGAGACACCTTCCAAAGCAGTCTTTCAACCGCTCAACCAGACGAAATCGCGAAAACGAATGTTCCAGAGTTTGAAAAAGCTAACGAGCATACAATACAATGAGATAAGGATTGAATAAACTTAAAAATTTATAATTTTACATTAAACCATATAACCACATACAAACATTTCTGTAAAGGTTGGTGGCCTGGTTAACTTATGGCTCGATTTTCATCGGTGAGACAACTCCTTCAGCCATAAAAATTTTTATTAAAAACCCGATGAATTTCGCCCACAGTCACTGTCGATACAAGTTCGCCCCTGAAGATGCCCACTTAGTGGGCGAAATGCATCGGGTTTTTAATAAAAATTTTTATGGCTGAAGGAGTTGTCCCACCGAAGGAAAACATTTCTGTAGTAATAATGATAGCTTAATGAAAGAAGAAAGGAAACTGATCAGAGGAATGGAAGAAAGGAAGGCAAAATTTTTAGGCCATGTGATTAGACATAATGGATTAATTGTGAACATCTTGGAGGGGAAACTTTTAGGGAAGAAAGGAAGAGGCAGACCAAGAAAGAAATACCTAGATGACGTGGAGTCAGTGATGGGAGTTGAGAAGTACGAGATGTTGAAGAGAATGGCAGAGGACAGGAGTTCATGGTTGCAGAGACAAGGCTTAGCCTTTAGATGAAGAAGAAGAATGAAAGAAGAATTTACCTTGGTAAAAGAACATATTGTTCGAGTCATTTTTATACGCTCATAACACTAAGAGATGAAATCTTTTTGTCATTCCTTATCATTTTAAAATTAATTTCTTTTATCATCCACAACTTTTATAAATTCCAGTAACACTATACTGATGAAAAATAAAACAAAAACGCATTATCATATAGAATGCAAGTGAGAGAACTTTATTTTCGCATATAAAAACTAATGATAAAACTGAAAGTTTATAACTGAAAATCGCATCTAACTATAACTACTAGTAATACTCAAATTAACAATACCGCTGTAGTTTCACTGTTTCATTGTAACATTTAGTGGATTTAAATTTTGTAAATTTAAGAATAAATACGTATTATTAGCCTTCGATCCGCAGAAAAAGGCTTCACATTACTCTTTTTAATTAATGTTGATGCATAAATCAACACGTTCCAAAATTTTTCGGTTTGTCGAGCATTCATCTTCCCTCAGCCACGAGGAAAGCCAATATTAAGACAAAGCGAAAGACCACGGGTCGATTCCTGGTCTAGGCAGACTTTTTCTTCTGATTTCAAATTATTTCAAATTTTTCTCGCTATCTTTTCTGCGTTACATTCGAATAATCGAAAAGACGTCAAAATGCCGCCACATCTGTTGAACAACTTGAAGATTCGCTCGCGTGCGTAGTTTAGTTTCTGACAGCCTTTACGTTTATTTCGATCTATGGAGATTTTCCGAAGTAAACATCCAGTTACTAATCGCTGTATGGAGGGGTGACTCGGCCGGTAGGAAGAGTTTCCATTCAGCCGATTTAAGCGCTTAGTTTGACCGATTTCACACGCGAACTCCGTCTATTCTGAGACTTGCGAAAGTTCTCGGTTTTGAAACACCAAATTAGAGATCGTGATAGTGAGGACCTCTGTTTATAAACTCACACCTACTAACAATATTTTAGATATATTGCCAAAGGAAATTTGCTGCACACGGAAAAAGAGTACGAGACAGCAGAAGGGAGAATATGGGAATCCGAAGAGACAAGGAGATAGAGGCAAGAAAAAGGAATGGATAGGAAAGAGAAAAGACGAATGGGAGAAGACGTTTGATGAATACAGTGGAGAAAGAGGGAAAGAGATAGAGGTAGAGAAGGCAGAGGGAAGAATAGGAGGAAGGAAAGGGGGGCAGAGGGAAGGGTAGAAGGAAGAGAGGTAGGGAGAGGGAGTGGGAGGGAGAGGAGGCAGAGGGAAGGTGAAAGAGAGCGGAGGAGGTGATGATGAGAGAGGAGGGGGAGTGAAGGCGTTGGACTAAACTAGGTCACCCACTGACATTGACATCGTTGGGCCATTCGTAATCCACACGCGACTCCCATCACATGCGTGCAGCTACACACAAAAGCACAAAGACCGCAACTGCAAGGAGAGCGAGTTATAAATGCACCACAGCAATAAATATAACTTACGCCTATATCGTTATTTTGGTTTGGTTTGAGCGGAGCATCTAAATATTTAGGCAACCCATAAAACGATCGCAGGATAAAGGGCGTCGGGAGGATTTAAAAACAGCTAACACTTCGGATCGGTTCTGAAAACAAAATTTTAATGCCAAAGACTAATTTTAATAACCGCTTAACACGAGAGAAGTAATGTATCAGAACCTATTTTCATGGACAGAAAAGAAAACGTACAGAAGCGAACGATTCTCGGTAAAAATGTCTCCAGTGCGCCCCGCGGCCATGTTTTCGATTGCAGCGTAACCTCCATAGAACGAGTATGGCATAGAGCGAGAACTTTAGTATAGCGAGCTAAAACGCCATTACCATCAGTTTCTCAATGTTACATATACGGATTTAAATTTTCGGATATTACGAGTACTCGTTAGAACGAGAATTAATTTTATAAATTTCCTCTATATTGAGGTTTCACTTAGGATAAGTAGAGGCTATCGAAACGACTGGGCGAACGGGAAAGGGATTGGGAACACGAAAACTAGGGACAGAGGAAGAGATGAGAGGGCGTAAAGGAGAATGAAGCAGTCTGAGATGTGAGAAAGTGGGGAAGGACAGGAAATAGAACGAGAAGCGTGTGAGAGATGAAAGGGAAAGAGTGAAGATGGAGAGTGAGGTTGCGATGACCCAGTTACGCGACGAAGACGAAAGGGAAAAGGAAAAACGGAGACAGAAGCGCAAAAAAAGAAGAGGGATAGTATGCTGCGTGTTTGAGTCGACTGGGTTATAAAAACGGCAATAAAAACAATGGGCTATCTCGGAAGATATTTATGTTAAGGTCGTAATAAACATCCGATAAATGGATTACTCTTCAAAGTACCAGGATATAAAAATGAGCGAATACGCACGCGTTATCGTTATCATCGGGATATCAAATTAGGATGGATCGTTTAGACGGCAGAAAACGCACAAAACATCTGGAGTCGACCTACGCAACCCCATAACTGCAGGCGTTCTCCCACGTACGCGGACACACACACGCACCCTAATGAAATGAGATTCTAACCGCGGGCGCATTATTCATCCGAGTTCTTCGCTCGTTTAATCGACGCTCCGCGGCCATTCAACGCTCAGGACGGCGATTTATGTGCATGTATCGCAATGAATGCGGCGCGTCGCTTCATTTACGAGGTTTCGTTTTCCGATGCGATATGCAAGTGGAAGAGGAACGAATGTCTGCTTCGCTTCTCTCCCCTCTATCTCTTCCACCGAGGAATTTGCCCGTTAAATTAATTCCTCCAGCGGGTGTCGACGCAAGTGAATAGTTTTTGCATTTGTGGATTAATTGGATCTAACTCCACGATCGTAACGTTAGACACTTTCGGTGTTACGTGGGTTGCGAAGGAGATACACTAAAATATGAGAAAACTGACCGGAAAAAACTTGTTCCACGCTTTAGCTATCTAAAGTTGAGTCTATGCACTCATCAAACTCTCATAGAAATTTCGCTACCTGCTTCCACGAATTTCATGAACTTGTCAATAAAAAATGCAAATTTTTAATAACATGCAAGAAGTCGATCGTCATTGATGCCTCGAATCAAAAACTGTTAATTCTACGAATAATCTTGAGATCTTTTATAAAATTAAGGCTCGAAATATATCGCAAGACTGCGTTTTATTCCTCAATCACTGGCATTTTCCGTTAAATCATGATTCGTTGTAGTATGTATATTCTACTATAGCACAAAACTTGTCAATTTACCAAACTACCGAGTTATTTATTTACCACCTGTTAATGGACTTATTCTTAGTTATATGCAATTTATAATCGATATATGTCAATGAAAATGGTTACGATGTTGCAATCGAAATAAAAGTAAAAGCACAAAAACTTTGAAAGCATTTAAAATTATAATCCATAAATTATAATTAACTTTTAAGCAGTAAATAGCTGGGAGCGGGAAAACTGGCCTCGGTGTACGAGAGGAAGGTGCTATCGCTTGTTAGTCGCATAAAAAGGCGATTATTTAGGAATGATTAAAAAAATAAAATTTTTATAACTTCGCACGCAACTTGATTTTCAGAAAACAGTATTAAATCTAATAACCTACAGCCAACGAAAACAGCTCTGAGATGCAGCGGAAATGTCTTTATCGATTGTAGTCAATCTCCTCAATTTCTCTATACAATAAACCAAACATTAGAGCGTTTTTCGCATAAAGGACGCATGGCACAACGACTTATAACCACATCTCATAACCACAAAGTTATTCACAGTTTCATGAGTTTCTCTTTCCCTCCTCAAATGTTCCCGTTTCAGGATTTATTTTAATAGACAATTCGAGAAGGCACAATTCATTTCGATAACAATAATTGTATCGGTGACAGGACGAAAACGAGTTCAAAAAACTATTTCGTTCCATACTAAATATTGGAAAATCCACGGATGGAACAAAGATAGACAAGGAAGCGTTAATGGCATGTGGGGAGAGAGGGAATATGTGAAACGAGGGATGGGAGATAGGAGCGGAGTGAAACGGGAGGGAAGAATGGAGCGGTAACGACGGCGGTGGATTGATATAAGGAGCGAATCGAGGGAGAAGGGAGAGTGAGATCGGACGAGTGAAATGAGGAGATCGTAGGAGTGAGACGAGGAGGGAGGGATCGGAGATGCGTAGGAGAAAATGTTGGAGAGTGGAGGGGATGCGAAGAGAGGAGAGAGAGAGAGAACAGGATTCCGAGGTTCAAGACTCGTTCGCGGGGCAGAGAGAGAGAGGTTTCCCGCTCGGACAGCAGTTGGGTTTCCCTCGGCCGCCCATTTGCTGGGGCCACCCCTTCGGCTGCCCACCTCGTTCACATGGCAACAGCGGTGGGGGCCCCATTTCCCTCCCTACCTGCGAAGGTGTGGGAGGAGGCGGCGTCTAGAGGCAGGTGGAAGGAGTGGGGGGAAGGAGAGAAGGTGGAGTAGGGTTTTCGAGACGGCGGCGGGAGGAGGAGGAGGCTGTGGTAGGTCTATCTGTCGATGGGAGGCCGAGAAAAAGAAGTGCACGCGTGAGAAAGTGAGGCTCCGATTGAGGGGGAGGAGGAGCAGAGAGAAGTAAAAAAGGCAGAGGGCCGTGGAGGGGGAGGGAGGGGGAGGGAGGGGGAGAGGGGGGAGAGGGAGAGAGAGGGAGAGAGAGGGGAGAGGGAGAGAGAGGGGCGAGGGAGAGAGAGGGGAGAGGGAGAGAGAGGGGAGAGGGAGAGAGAGGTGAGGGGGGGAGGGGGAGAGGGAGAGAGAGGGGAGGGGGGAGGGATAGAGAGGGGGAGAGGGAGAGGGGGGAGAGGGAGAGGGAGGGAGAGAGGGGAGAGGGAGGGAGAGAGGGGGGAGGGAGGGGGAGGGGAGATGGAGGGGAGAGACGAGATTTTCGTCGCGCATTCCTTCCCGATGACTTCCCGATCCAAGCGGCATTTCCGTTCGAAATACTCCTTCTTTCGTTAGGAACCGCCGTCCCATCGTAAAAGAGAGCGCACGCGTGCGTGGATTGGCTGCGACCGTCGTGATTCCTCGTGCGCCCGCCGCCGGAGCGTCGTGCTGCCACTTCGAACCCCATTGATAAAATGAATCTTATTATAGAATAAAACTATTGTTAACTAATTTCGGTGGAAAAATTAGCGAGAGAAACTATCATATCATAAATATAAATACATAGAATCAAAATGTAAACGGAAAAAATATACTAATCCCACCATTGGAGCACAACTCGTGGCTACAAACCTGTCTCTCCAACAGCCATAAAAAGTTTGTGTTACAAAGCAGTAGTGAATATCCAATAGTAGATTCTAAATATGAAATAAAAATCGAAAAACAGTGAATGACCACTGATGACGGCTGCGCCATAGCCGAAATGCGTATTTGGGGTTTAGTCAAGCATTTTATGACCATTGTAGAGACAGTCGGTCAATTTAATTACAGCATGTTAATCCCTTGCTTCAAACTGGGTCATATATGGAACATACCAGTTTTATAAACACATCATGATCTATGTTAGCTGCTGCCATGTGTAACAAAAACCTCATTTCCAATCATTTATATTTTTACTTTCTTCATATACGAAGTACAGAGAAATACCGTTTTCATGAAAAAAAAATCGAATTCGAGATTTCAACGGAAATACGTTTTATGCTCCTCTAAACACGTTTTGATTATTTTCTCGATGCTGTCTGTGGGTGTGTCTGTGACCAGTATTTAGTGGGAGCTCTAACTCAAAAACTATTAATCAGATCAACGCGAAATTTTATATTTGACATTTCTGTTAAAGGCACAAGAACTGATTAGTTTTTGGTAAAAATCGGTCCACCGGAAGTGGGTGTTTACCCTTGTCATCCGATACTACGTATGGGGAAAGTATTGTTTTCATGAAAAAAATCGACTTAGAGATTTCAACTGAAATACACGTTTTGAGATCCCCTGAATACGTTTTGACCATTTTCTCGACGATGTCTGTGTGTGTATGTGATAGCTTTTTTGTGGGTGCTCTAACTCAAAAACTATTAACACGTTCGCGACGACGGGACCCACCGGTGGGTCCCGGCTGTACGCCATAGGCGCTGGGACCCACCGGTGGGTCCCCGTCATATGCGCCCGCAACTGCCGGGACCCACCGATGGATCCCTCCCCATACCTTTATCTTACCTATTTTTCTTTTGACGTCTATGCTGATGGATTCTATATTTAGTTTACGCTCTTAGGAGAATATATACTTATATACTGCATACGAATATCTTTAGTTAATGAAATTTTAGAATGAAAAAAAAAAATAATTTTATTTGATCTCGCTGAACCAATCATGAAAAATCGGGGAATTGCAATGGAAAATAATATCATACATTTTCGTTTGAAAATGTATTTATTATCAATAAATGGTTTAGTTTAAAATTACTATTCAAGATAAATCTAAGATGATATTTTACAAGTAGTAATAATACGAATATTATATCTTTATGAATATAAATGTAAAAGTTGAATATTTCTGAAGAAAAATAACTAGGAAATAATAGTTTATTATAATAAAATATACGTTGGAAGTTAAATTTACAAACATTACCTATGTTTTTCATTGAAACAGTCTAAACACATCATCGGCTGTCCATCGCAGTCTTTGCAGAATGTTTTTACTTTTTTCGCTTTCGCATCACTCACTCCTTTATTCCTACGATGTTTTATAGCAGCCGATACATCTCTTTCTACAATCTCTGGCTAACCCTTGATATGTTCCTAGCCTATGCACTACTTTCTTCTTGGTCTTCCTAGCTTTATCGCCACCACCACCAACAGCACCACTGCTTTCACCATTATCTCGAGTAAGCCCGTAAATAATATTTTCCCTAAAATGAGCATGTCCATTGTTTTCGCATTCCCTCCGCATTTGTTATAAATCACCCATGCATTCACCACACACGTTCCAAGATGAAGTTCTATTGCTACCTTTTTATACCACTTCATCGTTCTTCTTATGCAGGTATAATAAGAGGACATTTGGTCGGAAACATCAACACCCTTTTTGGCAAAATTATAATCCATCACAGACGATGGCTTCATTTTTTTCACCTTTCCATGACTTGGACGCTGATGGAACTAGAACGTCCGTATGTGCTGGATCCGAGGAAATCATAAGCACTGTTCTCTTATCTTGCCATTTCATCTCTTACACCATTCTTTTCCTTCACGAAAATCTCTCCACTTTTCAGTTTTTTTTGCTCATACCTCTTTTGGATTTCCCTGTCTATTTTGTCTTAGTGTTCCACAGACATAGGTCTTTTTCTTTAGTAACTTTTCACAGAAAGATACACTTGTATAAAAATTATCTATATACAAAGTCCTACCTTCGTTCAGAATTCCCGCAGTCAACTCCAGCACCACTTTTTCGGCGTGTCCTTTCCCACTTCCATCTGGGTTTTCATTTTTGTCTGTGTAAATCTTCAAGTTATAAGTATAAGCCTCAGGTGTGCACAGTTTGTAGCACTTCACACCATACTTATTTGCTTTTCCAGGGAGATACTGAAGAAATATCAATCTACCTCTCCAGAGAACCATTGATTCATCAATGACGATTTTTTCACCAGGAGTAATTGTAGAATGAAAATTTCCGCAAATCAAATCAAGCAATGGCTTGATTTTGGACAATCTACTTTCACTTGTATCAGCACAATTATCATTGAAATGAAAGTACTTCAGAAGCATCTCAAACCGGTCACGTTTAATAGAGTTTCGTATGAAGTCGTTCCGGTATAAAGGTTTGTAGGACCAATAAAAACGCATTTTTGGTAGACGGTTTACACCCATAGCCACCAGAACCGCTATGAAACTTTTCATTTCACTTGATGATGTTTCCTTCAATTTTTTTTTATCATGGATCCTCTCTTAGGGACTTCAGACGCTAAGTACTGTCTTGCGTATCTGTTTGGCTCTGTTACGAGGAGATCCAAAAGATCGTCATTCAGAAAATGTTCATATGAGCGTATCGGATTAGCAAAATCCTTCTCAATCAGCAAACCATCTTTACCTGTGTAGGAAAAAGGACGACCAACATTCGAGCAATCTCCCCAGAAGTCTGGAACATTTTCTGTATCATCGATGTCTTCAGATGATGCTTCTTCGATGCCTTCAGATTCTGATGAGGATAAATCACTTTTTAATTCTGATAACTGGTAGGAAGATTCAGAGTCAAGGTAACTTGACAATGAAACGTCAGAATCAGACATGGTATAGAAAAACAGGAACTTTAGATAGAGAATTACACATTGACTTTCTAGAGACTCAACGAGAACACAATGTCACTCGAAGAAAAATAGCAAAAGACTGATGTGTAGGACGGTGCACTGGTAGAAATAGAGAGGACGGGAAAAAATGAGCCAAGGGAGGAAATTCCCGAAACCGAAATATATACTTTTGAAGGTAGTGCATCAAAGTGCACGGCTTGGGAATGGGAAAGCGGTAAAAAGGAAGCCGCTTTGCAAGCAATAAATGGCACGTGCGTTGCGCGAAAATTTGGGTAACCGATTTCCAAAAATGCGGAGGCTGAGGACGAGTAAAACTGTAAGTGGACGCCTTGGCTGAGGAACTCCCCCTACCCTGTCCTGCCAAAACCCAAGGCGTGGGTAAACGCATATTTTAGAGGCCTGGAATGCCTTCCCGATGAAGTGGTTGTATCGAGAGAAATAACGTGAAAGCAAATCAAGACCTTGAAAATTAGTGAATATATTTATTACTTTTGTACATTTTACGTTTATATAATTCCGATATTCCCAATTATAATATCTCAGTTCTAGATTTCATCATCCGTGTTATGTAAATGGTATAAATAAAAAATCATTAGGAGAAAATGATAACATGTTTGTATTGCGTGATTGCATATCTCTTAGGGTAAAATCAATACAAACTTATTTAGACGCCTCACAAGCATTGGAAATTAAAAAAAAAACATATTTTTCAACATTAAAGAAACTCTATTTATTAATTCAAACAAAAAATCAAAAATGAATTTTTATTGCATTTTACGCCCGTGGACATGAAGAGCAAAAATAGCTTACGTCATGAATTTAATCATGTCAACGCGAAATTTTATATTTAACGTTTTTATAAAAGCCACAAGAACTGATTAGGTTTTGGTAAACATCGGTCAACCGGAAGTGGGTGTTTACTCTTGTCACATCCATTATTTTGAAATATTTGCTTCAATATTTGATAAATGTAAAAATGTACTGGAATAAAAGTTGTAAGACATTTCATTTCCTACAACCTTTGTTTGAAACATTTTTCCATATAATGCATTTTTAAAAAGATATCTAATATTTATAGCTGCCACCACCACGCCGCCTACCAATGACTATTGTTAACAATTGACGCTTAGTTACATCTTAGTAACGCTCTTTTTCTTTTCTTAATTGTTGGAGCATTGTGGCTATATCCATATCAAAAGGCTATGGTTCGAGTTTATTTCTATTCTTTGTAGTCTAAAATTTTCTCGCAGTTTCTTAAAATATTTATTATTATGTAACTTATTTGGAATTTTTAGAAATATTAAAGTCATGTGGTGGCCATAGCAGATTTTTTTATATTTGCTTTAATATTTGATAAATGTAAAAAGTACTGGAATAAAGGTTGTAGGAAATTTAATTTACTGCAATGTTTGTTCGAAACATTTTCCCATATAATGCATTGTTTAAGAGATATTTTAAAAACTAATTTTTTAGCTGCCACTACACCACCTACCGGCGACTAATGTAGACAATTTACGCTTAGTTACGTCTTACAATTAGTAGCGCTCCTTTTTATTTTCTTAATTGTTGGAATTTCGGGTCTATATCGAATATTTGAGTTTATTTCTGTTTTTTGTGGTCTTTAAATTTTTTTCGCAGTTCCTTAAAATATTTATTATCACTAGTACAAAAGCCCGTCAGTATGAAGGGTATGTGTGGATTAAATATTAAATTTAAGGCACTTCCCATTCTTTCTCCTTTCCTCTCTTCCATTCTCCACCCTCATATTTTAAGCTTATATTCGATTTTTTTCCGATTTTTCGACATTTCTTAAATAGGTTCCAATGAAACAAAATCATGAAGGACAAAAATCGATTGAAAATTTATGTGAAAAGTTTCATGTAAATTTAAAATAAATAAACACGTAGCGTAAAAACCTTAAGTCAGAAACGACATTGTAATGATGGACAACTCAACATTTCAAATCGGAAGATACTTCACGCGTACACTGAAAATATCTTTTCGTTTGCAAATTTTATTGGGCAGTTTAAAGCAAATTACTACATTGACAATGCTTATGATTAATTTCTTTCGATAATTAAGCAAGATATTTTACGCATGGCCGGTGTATTTATAGTGATTACAAAAAATGTGTGAATTAAAAAAGCTACTTACTAAGTTCGTTCGTCGTCAAGGTAAACAAAACGCAAAGCTAATTTAAATCTTAGCGGTCGTATGTTCGTTCGCATTTCTTCCACGCCTTATAAATGGCACTTCAGTAAACAAACCTATCGTTCAAATTAAGCCATCATTACTTGCCTTTAGATTGAAATACATTCAAAATACATATATAAGAAGAGTTCTCACAATTGATTTCAAATACAGTATCAAAGTTCATGTCATTGCTTTTATATATATATAGAGGTAATTTTGCTAGATCAGCAACAATGCAGTCGCCCTCGACGACAAAATCTTTTCGTATAAAATTTTGCCAAATTTTCGTGTTAATAACGAATTTGTGGAACGATTCGACGCGTATTCAATCGATGGCTGGAAAATGAATATGCGATCTTTTAGGCGTCGTTTGGTGCAAGTCCCGTATTCATATCGCAATTCTAAGTGATTTTAAAATGCAAATGAAAACTGTGCTGCAACAGTGCAAACCGTGAAAACACACAGAAGGAAGGACAGAATTGTCTTTAATATATGTATTAGATGTAACCTATTTGGAATTTTCAGAAATATTATAAGTCATGTGATGGCCACGTCAGATTTTTAATATTATTTTTCCAGCATTAATAATTCTTACTTAATAAAAATATTTACCAAATTAAAAACCTCATCAAAATCAAAACCTGTGATCAAGGGTTAACAACTCGGTACGAATTTTTAAAAGCCGATTTTAAATATGAACCTGAAGCAACAAAATGAAATTAAGTAAACAAACTCGATGGCGAAATATCACGAAATTATCAAGGCTTTAACGTCGGTTATATATGGGCCACGCATGTTTCTGGATTTTTTAATTTCCTGATGGTATAACTTAACCTTAACTTATTTTACATCAAAAAAATTGGCAACCGCAATTATCATCAATAGACATTCTAAATTGATAAAAAAGCTGCATTTAACAGATTTAACAAATACCTAAAATCCAAAAAATATAGTTACTTTTGTCCTGTGCTCTTCTATTTTCTCTTTCCTTCTCTGTATTTCCAATCATATCAACAAATTCATTTTCTGAAGAAACAATCACGACAGGACGCAGTACATTACTATTAAAATTGAAAATATGAAACAAATGATAAATGGCTACTCCAAAATCAAATATATTATTACAAATATTAATTTACGTTAAGCTACAAGTTAGATTAACTTTTATGTAATTAAATATCGATAATTTTCAAATAAATATATGTAAAAATACAAACATTTAAAAATAAAAATAGTAATATGGGCTACACTTCAGTATGCCACCTGCAGCACAGAGGCGCCATCAGGTGACGAGATTTGCAAATTTCATATTGTTTATTACGTTTACGTGTTAACTAAGCACTTTAAAATTACGGGGGTTTGGTGATCTGTAAGATACCCGTAGATTAAAAATATTATTCGTATCGAAAACAGCATTTACTACAAGATAGTCCCAGAGACCATATAATTACGAGTTAGAGTTTCGAAGCTAAAAATTCGAGAAAATCCAGAGCAAAACATCGTACATTTTGTTTACATCGATAAAAATCGTTCCATATATATATATATATATATATATGGAAAAAAGGGGGGAGGGAGACAGGAGGGGTTACACAGAAAACGAAAGGAAGGTAATTAAATAAACTGTTAGGAAAAGGAAGGGGTTGGAAAGGAAGGCAAAAGTAAAATAAAGTTACAAAAACTTGGTAAAAGGGGCCAAAGACAGCAATGTTGATACAAAGTATTTAAAAATATTCGGTAAACTAAATAGAGGAGAATGATTGTGGAAAAGGTATTCATTTAAGAGAAGCGAGTCTTCACAAGTAATTATCTCTAGCTGTTCAAGAGCATCCAATTTGCGACCTTTAATTTCGAAGTAGTGGAATTTAGAGTATATATATATGGAACGATTTTTATATTTCATCACGCTCATCGGATGATCATTGATCATTGAGATAGAGGGCAGAGAGTTGAGTTCGTGTGATCGGATTCTCAGTTCGTGTGTCTAGCGACGGATTCATTTGGTGCGACACTTGATCGATCATCTTTTCCGATCATCGGAGACGACATATCTGCATCGATTGATTGGATCGATTTTGAGCTTATAGATCGATCGAAAATCGAGTAGCCCCATGCAAAGGGCTTCTACGCTGCCTGTGCTCAGTGGCCCCAGTGATTCCACAATTGCTGCGTCTGTCATCACTCTCGCTTCTACTAACGCAAGGAGTGGATGCCACTATCCAGCGCCGAGGCTCCCAAGTGACAGCACCAGGACCCAGGTTTTGGGGCGATGTGAACCCTCTTCGGTCCTACGTCCTCCTATGCTTAGGAGGAGACAAGTCCTCAGTCTCTCCAGTGGAAGAGCGCGGACGTTTGTGCCTGTCCCAGGGCTGTGGTTTTGAGTCCGCATTGGCACGGAGCACCTCAGCTACTTTGTTCTCCGTTGCTGCGAAGAACCGCTTTGCACGCCGTTTTAGCTCCTCAGTAATCGGCGCTATGCGGAGCTCTTCGTAGATGTCCTCGTTCCTCTGCCCCCGTGGTCGACTTGTGATCGAGCGGAGGCAAGCTCTTTCGGCCACTCCGAGTCGACGATGTCCAGGAGCGCTGAGCCTGCCACTCCAGGCCGGGGACGTGTACGCCAGGCTTGGAAGGATAATGGCGCGGTAGATAAGAATCTTCCTCTTCATGGTGATGTGCTGGTTTCGCAGCAATGGAGCGAGGAGATGCTTTGAACCTAGGGCGCGGTGGGCCACCCGCAGCGCATGTTTGTGGAAGCGAAGTTTCCGGTCTAGGGTCACACCAAGGTATGTGGGCTCATCCTTCCACTCCGCTTCCTCGCTACCAATAAGGACTCCATCCGGGTCCGGAGTAATGCTGATCGAGAAGACAACAGTCCGGGTCTTCCTCGGGTTGACCTGCAGCTTCCATTCCTCGAATCACTCCAGCAGAACATCGGTAGCTCGTTGGAGATACACCGCCGCCATCGCCTTCTTCGAGGATCTGCATAAAAGAGCAGCATCATCTGCATAGAGTGCCGTCATCGTGTTCCAGCCAAAGTCGACCGGGATGTCCGCCGTAAAGATGTTGTACAGAGTGGGTCCCAGGACTGACCCCTGTGGAACCCCAGCGCTGATCCGCCTCGCAGCAGATGCTGCTTGGTGCCATGCTACACATAAGGTGCGGCCGCTGAGGTAACTTCCAACAAGTCGCGTGAGCCAACCAGGAAAGTGGAAGCGCCGCATCTTCACAAGCAGACCCCCATGCCACATGCGGTCCAAGGCCTTGGTAACGTCAAAAAAGGCCGCTGCGACGTGATGCCTCGTGTTGAATGCATCCGCTATAAAGTTGCACACTCTCACCAGCTGGTGAGTGGTTTCAAACTCGGAGCGAAACCCAAATTGTTGTACCGGCAGGATCTCGTTGTCGGCAATGTGGCGCTGGAGATGCTGTAGGATGATGCGCTGAAAGAGCTTCCCAAGGCCGTTGAGCAGCGATATCGGGCGCATTTGGGCCGGCTGCCTCGACCCCTTCCCCTTCGGAATGCAGACAATGCGGGCGATCTTCCACTGGGTCGGGAAATAGCCGATCCTCAAGCAGACGGTGAACAGAAAAGCCAGCCATGTCCCGAAGGACTGCGGAATCTGCCGGATGATTTCATTCCGCAGTCCGTCCGGGCCAGGAGCTTTCTTGAGGCGCAGAGTCTTTAGGGCGACGCCAACGTCCGCCGAGGTGATGGTAGGGGGAGGCAGGATGGGGTCCTCCTCGGTAACATGATCTCCGGCGTCCGCTGCATCCACGGCCGCCTCGTTGGTGAAGACGGTCTCCAGATATGAAGCCATGAGGTTCGCCTTCTCCACCGATGTGATCGCCAGGCCCTGGTCAGTCTGGAGTGGGGGATCAGCAACCGGGTCTCCCCGAAGCGCTCGGGCCATCTTCCATATGGAGCCATCATCCATATTGAGGGAGGAGAGATTCTTATCCCAGACCTCGCTGAGAAACGCCCGGATGAAGTCCCGGATGGAATGCTGCAGGTGCACAAGATGGCATTTTTGCGCAGGATCCCCAGTCCGTTGGAAGTTCCTGCGAACTCGGTTCTTCTCGCGGATCGCCGTAAGTATGCGGGCTGGAAGTTCCATGTAATTTAACGAGCGCCGGACCCGCCGCGGAATCGCCGCCTCTGCCGCGATCTCCATGCAGGATGTCAGATGGGTAGCGCAATCCTCCACGTCTTCCACTGTGTCAAGTTGCGGCAGGGCTTCGGGCAACATGTCCGTAAGGTATCTCCGGAAGGACTTCCAATCGGCATCCTGGAAGATCTGGGTGTACACCTGCGGCAGAAGGCACGAGCGAGTGCCAAGATGGACAAGCACTGGATTGTGGTCACTCGTAAGGGAGGAGAGAGTTGAGACGTGCAAAGAGCAGGTCAAGGCTCGATAGAGAAAGATGTCCAGAACATCGCCAGTGTAGTGGAAGCGCAGAGGTAGGTCTGGGCCTACGACGCCCACCAGTGCATCATCCGCCCAGCTACGAAGGACAGCTCCGCGTCGATTCTCTGCATTCGAGTTCCAGGACGAGTGCTTGCTATTCAGGTCGCCTCCACAAAGAGTGGGATCCCCCGTCTAGGTGTTCATGAAGCATAGTCCGGGACGGCCGCTGGTAACAAGAGATGACGCGCAGCTGCCCTCTCCCTGTGCGGAGGAGGATGGCCGTAGCTTCCAGATTCCGGAGTCCGTCGAGGGGAAGCTCCGACGCCTCTAATGCAGTCGAAACCAGAATTGCAGTTCCACCAGCAGATCTGCAACCGGGGACGGGGACTGATACTTACGGAAGACCGAGAAGCCTGGCACCTTCCAGCGGATAGACTTCTGGTGGTGGGTTTCTTGAATTAGGACAACGGCAAGTTCAGGAGTCGTGCTTCGAATGTCACCACCTGCGTTCCAGGAGGCGACTGCGGCGGTCGACTTGCGCCGTTTAGGGGTGAACGCGGAAGTGCGAGATGAGCTGCGCCAGTATGCCATTTAGAGCTGTCGACTGCTGCTGGATTTGCTGCTGCAAGGCCAGGGTAGCCGCTGTAAGGGACTGTAGCGCCTCAAGGAGGCCGGGGGGGCAGTCCCGGATCATACGATGCCTGCTGGCCATCGTCGAACGTTTGTGCTGTCCGTCTCTCCTGGCGCCGCTTCTTGAGTGGGACACGGAGATCCTCTTTCGTGTCGCGGTGGACTGGTTTGGCGGCCGGTAGGGAAGGGAAGCCCAGAACAGTCGCAGGGGCAGGCGGAAGTTCAAGCCGAAGTCTCGGTGCCGGCTTTTGCGCAGCGGGAGGTCTTCGCGTTCCCACGTCCCCAGGCGTTCTGAACTCCAAGGGGGAGATGTGGGGTCTTAGTAACAGAACGTGGAGGCTGTGCGGAGGCCTTCTTTGTCTCTTTCTTCCTTCCCAGAAACTTTGTGAGTTCGTCCTGGTTGGTGGCGCAGGATTTATCAAAGGCGCTGTGGGCCTCTCCGCAGTTGAAGCACAACGCAGGGTCTTCCTTCGTGGTGCTGCATGAGTTCCCGGAGTGAGAACCGGCGCATTTATAGCAGCGGGGGGATGCTGTGCAGTTCGTTGAGGAATGTCCAAAGCGACTGCAGTTGTAACACATTTGGGGAGTGTCACGCCGGTAGAGACGAATCCGCACTCGGACATTCCCCAAGTATTTTAAAGCGCAGACCTTCGTTGGCGTCCATTCAGGCGTAGAAGCGATAGTCGCGACGAAGAGAGGCGCAGGATTCTTGGAGCCGCGGAGATTCCGGACCTTTCGGGCCGCCATTCCCGCTACGTCGATGTCATCATATATGTCCTGTGGGTCGTCTGTTGCCTCGAAGCCATGGATGAAGTAGGATGTCAGCTTCTCAGTCCCGTAATTCCAGGAGGAGATCTGTGCCTGGGAGGAGAGCAGCTCATCCCGTACGCGCTTGTAGTCCTCCATATTGGCCAGCTGCACCCTGATGGCCTTGGGTTCCCCGCAGAGGTTGAGGACGAAGGATTGGTCAGCAACTAACCCGTGAATTATGGCCCGAAGGGTCTTCAGCGAGCAGACATCGTAGACGATGAGACTCGGCTTGTTGGGAGGCTTCTTCGTCGGAGGAACCGCTGTTGTGTCCATGCCCTCAGCACTAGTGGAAGCAGCGGACGGAGCAGGTGAAGCAGCCTGCATCAGTGGAACGAAGCGGTTGCTTACGGCGACGTTAGGTGTGGCCTCCAGTTCCGCCATATGCTGCTTCTTCATTGCTGACTCATCAGCAGTGAGGAAGGCAGCAGAGCGCAGACGAGGATCGTTGGGGTGTATAGAGGGGCCAGATTTAGTTGGCGCGTGTGCGTGCGCGTACCCAGCGCTATCTCCAGATGAGGAGTTTGCAGATGCGCCGTCAGATTTGCTGCCCTGAGAAGGGCTTACCTCCATACTCTCGACGGAAGCCGATTTATGGCCCCTGAAAAGGTCCGTTCGTCGACTCCGCCGAGGTTGGTGGCAATGTGGCGCCAGTTTGACCGGTGGAATGGTCGGAACCAAGAGCAAATAATGGAACTGGCGTCGTCTTCTCCTCACGCCGTGAGCCGGTTGCCTTCCCCATGGGGAAGAGGTTTCTACCCGTCACTCCATGAAGCAGTGCGGGCGAACTCTTTTTCTGATCCGTCGTCACCTTGATGCTCAAAACAGCCGCTAGTATAACAATGGAGCGCAGTAAGACAAAACAGATCGCTACCTTATCGGACTCCTGTTTCCACAATTTGAATTTGAATGCCCAGCCGATTCCCCTCTGTCCTACGCACAGTGGGTATCCCAGAGGTAGTGCAATGAATAGCCGGAGAAGGGAGGAGGGAAACCCGGAGCCGGCATTTGCCTGCTCTTACGAAGAACACCAGGGGGGCAAACAGCTTAACGTCCCTTCTGAAGGACGGAAGAGCTGAATTTGCGCGGTCTCCTCAAACCACACAAACAGGGGGCCGGGCGACCTTGGAAAAATCCTACTTGTGCAGGATTTGTACCCGATGCCTTTTCAAACAGCAGGCGAGTAGCAGCCAGCGTCCTAACCACTACACCACTGGCATCCATAAATCAAATTCCCGAGTGTATAGCTGGACACGTAACAGCTCGGGACAACCCTTTACGCAAAAACATCGCGACAATGAGTGCATCTTAAAATTACTCTCTTTCCGCGCCTAAAGAGCGCATGAAATGACGTCCCCAGACCAAGGCACGATGCAGCCGTATGTGGCTTCCACTCCAATCCCATCTATTATTCTAAATTATATCCCTTGGTGTGCTCCCAACAACTTTAATCCTTACCTCGAGCCAAATTACGGCCCACCTAATCCCCTACAACCAAATGTTTTACCCAACAACCTCCCTACTCCATTCCCCCAACCTCTTCAAACAATATCAGTGCCGCAAACGCCACAGTTCACCATTCCTGCCACCTACGCAGCGGTAGTCAGCCGCCATCAATCTTCCATCATCACAGTCACCTCAACTAGAATCACACCGATCCAGTCATCCTGCCCAGCTGATTCCCCTAGCCAGTTAAATGCAACCCCATCAGCAGACCGCATAGCCTATCTCTTCGCCTGTGCTCGCAGACACCTCAGAACCAACAACAGCCGTCGTCCCTCACATCTACACGAACGCCGTGAGTAACACCCACCCTCATTCGGTCGAAAGTGCTCAACCCCCCCACTGCCTTTGTCTCTTGTAATAGTCGGAATACTGATGTTAATATAGCTTCAAATTACAGCCAACCCAGAATAACCAGTTCCCAAAAAGTAAATCCTACCCCCCACTAGTGTTAATAATAATGTTGCAATTTCTGAAAATATTCTTGATACAAATTCAGTAATAACTAAAGGTAATAATTTCAGCCCAGCTAGAGCAACCCGATCCAAAAAAAAATCCAAACCCACATCATCCAACCACCCAAGCCCTAACACCTCCCCCTCCCCAACTGAAATCACCACCTCCAACCGCTTTCAACTCCTAGATTCAAATCAAACACCGAATCCGCGACTTGCAACAACAACAGTGGTTTAATAAAATCAACTCTCTCCGCGCTGACGATTGCAACATCTGGCGTACCACCAAACCCCTTACCAAACCTTTTCCACCTACTTCTCCCCTCAAAACTGTTGACTCCGTCATTCACGACCCATTTCACAAAGCCCAACTTTTTGCTGATCACCTTCAGAAAATAATGACTCCCCCTACTTCAGCCCTCACCCCCACTGAATCAGACGCCAAAATTAACTGCTCCATTTTAGACCAGACACCTCAACCTGCTCCTATTCAAACCTCTTATCCTGAAATCAATTCTGCATAATTTAAAAACTAAAAAAGCTCCAGGCCTAGATAACATTACCAACCTCATGCTAAAAACTTTGACTTCCTCCAAGCCTTTTATTAACATCCTAACCGACCTTTTTAACAACTGCTTTCAAATTAGCTACTTCTCTCCCTTATGGAAAAACGGCAAAATTTTACTCTTTCTCGAACCAAGCAAAGATCCCTCCTCTCCTTCCAGCTATCGCCCCATCTCTCTTTTATCATCCCTCTCCAAAATTTTAGAACGCCTTATTCTAAAACGCCTAATTCTTTTCATTAACGAAAACAAAATTCTTATTCCTGAACAAATGGGCTTCAGAATACACATCGACAATTCATCAAATATTAAGGCTCACAGATACTATTGCTCGAGGCTTTAATTACGGGAAAAAATCATCAGAAGCTGTCTTTTTAGACACCAGCAGAGCCTTTGACACTTTTTGGCACCAAGGCCTCTTACTAAAACTATCCCGGCTTAACTTTCCCATTAACCTCCAAAAACTAATCAAAAATTGTCTCTCAAATCGCACCTTCCAAACCAGCATTAACTCCTCTCCCCACCTGCCGCCCAGCTCTCGCAGGTGTTCCTCAAGGGGCAATTATGAGCCCAATCCTTTTCAATCTGTACATTAACGACCTCCCCAAACACACAAATATCGACCTTTTCGTATACGCAGACGACACTGTGATAATTAGCCATTCCCTTTTCCCGGATTTAGCGACGAAAAGACTAACGACCCACTTACGACAAATTTACAACTGGATTCAGACATGGAGACTAAAAATTAACCCAGAAAAAAGTGCCCACATGCATTTCAGCCGCTTCAAGTGATACTCCTTTACTTCAAACCCAGTGATTGCAGTTCAAAAGATCCCGACAGTTCCGAAACATAAATTCCTTGGCATAATCCTTGACTCAAAACTTCTGTTTACAGCCCACTCCCAACACTCATCTTCAAAAAGCGAAATTAGCTATGTCAATCCTTTCCTCATTATTAGGACGCTACAGCAAAATAAGCCTCACTGACAAAATGCGCCTCTACCTCCTTCTAATCCGCTCACATCTCACTTACGGCAGTGAAATTTACTTAAACACTGCGAAGAAAAACAGCCAAAATTGAAAGTTTTCAATCATCCACCCACAGCTTCATTGCCCAGCAATCCAAACTAGTACCCATCAGAGAACTACAACTTGCCCACAATATCCCACCACTTCTAGACTTTACTAAACTGCAAGCACATAAATTCAATCGCCGGCTCAAACTTACCAATAATCCTCTCCTCCAAGCCATATGGACCTACCACACCACCAAACGCCACAAATATCGAACTCTAACTTCCTGCTACCGCTATCAACCCCTAAATACCTCTCATCCCTCAACTTACTTCTATCTGTGCATAACTTCAACTTAAATTTGATTATTATGTATTTTTTATGGCCCTGAAAAGGTCCAAACTACATTAAAAACCCATGTGAAGATGATCGCCGCCAAACCACTCCAAACCTTTTCCACTACCTATGTTTTATAACGTTTATAGCTTGCATATACGCAAACTAAACCTCACCACCATTGTATATATCATAATCATTGTAAATACCTCCTGAAAAGGGTGGTTTTGTGATGCTTCCCATATCGATTTCTGCTCTCTACTATCTTTTTTTAACAACCACATGTTCTATATTTTGTTAGTTTATTTTATTAGATAGTTAGTTACTTATTATATTTAGTTTAGTCTTAGAAGTAAAAGCAACTATTGCCCATGCTGTAAAGAAGCTCTACCCAATTAAAAGCTATTCTGCAGGGGAAAAAAACAAAAGAAAAAAAGAAAAAAGAAAAATATATTTGTGTATATATAACAGTAATAATAATAATTAAATAAAAATAAATGAGAATAATAATCAAAATAAAAATAAATAAAAAAAATATATCTCTCTATACAACAAAAATTAGCAGTAAACTACCTTGAGGGGGATTGAGAATACTCTCGCAGCCCCTCTGCTGGTCGTAAGAGGCGACCAATGAGGCGAGGAGCAGACCTCGTTAAAAACCCCCAGTTTCTGCCAAGGGCAATGTCCAGGTAGTATGTGGGTTACTACCTACACATAAAGCCACAACATCTGGCTATGAACCCACCCGTGTGTTTGCCGTGCACGGCGACCCGTAAGGGGGAGAAGGGGATCCTGGTGGTTGAGCTCCTTGGTTCTGGAAGAAGTCGGATGCTCTGGAAGGGCCATGGAGTAATACACCACTTAGGCCCTGGATTCGCTGTAGACGGGCGGTCAGGTGCTAGCCACACCTGGCCAATCGGCTTCCGTCACGTTTCGGCGTTCCGGTGGCGAGCGCTTTGGCCTATGGAGGTCTGTGGAGGGGGGTCGAAGGTGCATGGGGTTGGAGGCCCATGTACGGTGGGTGGAGTGGGAGCTGAGACCTAACCTGAAGCAGGCAGCCAAGCTGCGGGTGCTATATCCTTTGGTTAGCCCTAGCGACCACACCGGTTTGCGGTGTGGCGTCCCAAATGTGTGGCTCCGTGGTGGGTGGGGAGACCAGGGGATGAATTTTCTGTATTTAATGGCGGAACACATACTCCCTCCACCCCCAAAAAGAACCCGCCCAGATGTGGACGGGGGAGGTAAGTCGACCTGCACCTGCAGGAACTATCTAATTATGAGATGTGCAAACGAAGGCGAGAACCTTACTAAGGTCTCTCCCTTCCTAATACAAAAGGTCCTCTCGGGAGCAATCCCAGAGGACCTAGAATCTGTTAAAAAATTACGGGACGGAACACTATTAATAAAAACAAAAAATGATAAGCAAAGTGAAGTGCTGCTGGCTTTGAAGAAGCTGCATGACATTCCTGTCACTGTGGAGCCGCATAAGACTTTGAATACCTGCCGTGGGGTCATATCCTGCTATGACCTTCTCTATGTCGACGTCGCAGAGATTACGAGGGAGATGGCTCCCCAAGGGGTCATCAACTGTCGTAGACTAACGACAAAAAGGAATGGTGAAACCATAAACACCACCTCTGTGGTTCTCACCTTTTCGCTCGACAAGCTTCCGGAGAAGGTCAATGTAGGGTATGAGAAATGTCCTGTACGTCCGTATATACCAAACCCAATGCGTTGCTACAAGTGCCAAAAATTTGGTCATGTTGCACCAAGGTGCAAGGGCGAAGCCATCTGCCCAAAATGTAGCAAAGCTGTGCATGAGGGGGAGGTATGTGCATCACCTGTACTTTGCGGCAATTGCGAGGGGCCACACCCAGTCTACTCGCGAGATTGCCCCAAAGTACAGGAAGAACGCAAGATCGTAGAGATCAAAACGATCGAAAAAATTCCGTATTTCGAGGCACGGAAGAAGTACAGGACACTGATAGCACCGACATTCTCCAAGTCTTATGCGGAGAAAGCAGCAACTCCAAAGAAAATGGTCACCTGTTCTACCCAAACCGAGCACGAGGCAGAACATCCGCAGACAAAAGAGGAAAAAAATAAAAGAGAGATTGAAAACAGAAAAAAGGAAACAGAAAAGAAAAACTTAACATCTAAAAAACAAATAAGAAACAAAAAAGAAACCACCTCAATGGAGGTGGAAATCACCTCTGGTGCTGACTCTCCAAAGAGGAGTCAGTCACCAAGACCAAAACCCAGGCCACCAGTGGAATCCCATGCTGACAAGCGTGGGAAGACACCACCACCTGGTCCCTCCAGCAAGGGTCCTCTCTCCACTGAGGTGGAGATGGAGGAAGAAATCCTGAACGAGGAGGAATTGCAAGCCCTCCTCGCACAACGGTTGAAAGGGAGGAAGACAAAGCTTACACGGTAAGCTTCGCTCCACGTGAACGATGCATTTACTGTCTTTTTTACAGATTTTATGGTTTTTATCCTTATTTTAAATTTATTTTAAATGCTTACAGTTCAATGGAATTGTAACGGGTATTTTAAACATAAGGCGGAGCTTGATATTTTAATAAACAATTTTAACCCATTCAGTATATTTTTACAGGAGACTCATTTTAAAAGATCTGACAAGGTTTCACTCAAAGGTTTTAAAATATTTCGCAAAGATAACCTCAGCGGTCGTAGGGCACAGGGAGGCGTCGCTGCGGCCATCCGGGAGACTCTTTACACCTCCCAGGTGGATTTGCAGACAACGTTCCAGGCTGTTGCAGTTACGGTTGCCTGTCCAGAGCACATCACTTTTTGCAATGTGTACTTTCCGGAGTGGGCTTCCGTGACAGAAAGAACCCTTGAGGACCTCATCCGCCAGCTACCTCGGCCATTCATCCTTTTAGGAGATTTCAATGCCCATAGCCCTCTTTGGGGAGACACTATGGGAGATTATAATGGCCGAGGTCGTATTTTAGAAAAGTTTTTAAGCCATCACGATTTGATTTTAATCAATGATAACGAAAAGACGCGTTTTAATTCTTATAATGGTGAATACTCGGCCATTGATCTTTTTATATGTACAAGCACTACTGCTCCCATTTTTAAAATGCACGTTCACGATGACTTATGTGGAAGCGATCACTTCCCCCTTCTCATCCGGAAAAGTGATTTTTTAAATAATTTTAATTTACCCCCTAAATGGGTCTTGAAGAAAGCCGATTGGGGTAATTTTAAAAACATTTTAAAAATTTGTTATGACCCTGCTCTTAGTGCTGCAGCGAATGTTGACGCTGCTATGGATGCAATTATTCACGCTGCAGAGGTAAGTGTTCCACGGTCTGCCAGCAAGTCACGTCGCCCACCTGTGCCATGGTGGAATGATGAATGTGCTCAGGCTATCCATCAAAGGAAGAAGGCACTAAAAATTTTTAATAAGTATCCGACGAGCAGGAATTTGTCGGCTTTTCGTAAATTAAGATCGAAAGCTCGACAGATCATAACTGCCGCAAAACGAGAATCCTGGAGGAAGTATGTGCCCTCAATCAATTGTAGGACGCCCATCGCACAGGTATGGAGAAAGGTTAGGAGTATTTCCGGGACTGCTCACCTTCCTCATGTCCCAGGGGTGAAGGCAAACGGGGCGTTAATAACATCTCCGCTAGAGATAGCGGATATATTTGGCGAGCACTATGCTGCAGTAAGCAGCAGCGCTCAATACACAAGCGCTTTTCTTGATGTTAAATGCCAAATAGAACGTCTTAGTTTAGACTTTAGGTCAGGCAATTTGAATGCCCCGTACAACGACCCATTCACTCCCTGGGAACTTCAGTCTGCCATAGCAGATTTGAAGGACACGGCTCCAGGAATGGACGCCATCCACAACGCGTTCTTACGTAACCTTCCTGGAGCTGCCATGAGGAATCTTCTGCATACGTTCAATCGTATGTGGAGGGACGGTGAGTTCCCAGACAGGTGGAAAGAATCAGTGGTGGTACCCATCCCTAAGCAGGGAAAGGACAACTCTGTTCTCGGAAACCACCGCCCGATATCCCTAACATCCTGCCTGTGCAAGCTGATGAAAAGAATGGTAAACAAGAGGCTAGTTTGGTGTCTTGAAAGCCAAAACCTTCTTTCCGAAATTCAGTGTGGGTTCCGTCGCCATAGGTCTACCATAGACCATTTGGTGCGGATTGATAACTTCATCCAGGAGGTATTCGTTCTTAGGCAACACGTGGTTGGTGTCTTCTTTGACTTGGAGAAGGCATATTACACCACATGGCGGCATAAAATTTTAATTACCCTCCATAAGTGGGGTTTTAGGGGCAATCTGCCCATTTTTATTAAAAACTTTTTATCGGGACGTGTTTTTAAAGTAAGAATAGGAAATAGTTTATCCAAATTTTATTCACAAGAAAACGGAATTCCCCAAGGCTCCGTCCTGAGTGTGACACTTTTTGCCATAGCTATAGATGATGTGGTTGGATGCATACAAACACCTGTGGAAGGATCTTTGTTTGTAGATGACCTAGCTATTTTCTGTAGGTCATCATTAATCCCCACGGCAGGGAGACAGCTCCAACTCACATTAAATCGTCTATACAAGTGGTCACAGTCGAACGGTTTTCGTTTTTCTCAAGAAAAGACGAAATGTGTCCATTTTTATAGGCGAAGGGGATGCTTCCTCCCGCCGATGCTTAAACTGGGTTGCCATGTTTTAGAGTTTGCTGACTCTATCCGTTTTCTTGGTTTGATCTTGGATAGACAACTGAATTGGAAAAGTCATATTCAGTTTTTAAAGGAGCGGTGTTTTAAAGTTTTAAACATTTTAAGATATATCACAAACCGTCTGTGGGGAGCTGACCGCAAATCTATGCTAATGCTGTACAGAGCATTGGTGCGGTCAAAGATCGACTATGGGAGTATTGTCTACTCCTCGGCCCGGAAGTCATACATGCGTCCACTGACATCGTTACACAATGCCGGAATCAGATTGGCAACTGGTGCTTTTAGAACCGGTCCCATTCCTAGTATTTATTGCGATGCTGGGGAGCCGCCATTGGAGATCCGGAGAAATATCCTCATGTCACAAAAATTTTATCTTTGAAAGGACACCCGTGTTTTGATGTAATTTTTAAATCCCGTTTTACTGAAATTTTTAACCGACACCCAAGGGCCACAAAACCGCTTGGAATACGTTTTAAGTCTTATATGGACGATATTGGATTGCAGCTTCCCAAGATTGTTCCTACCGGCTCTCTTAAATATCCGCCATGGCAGATCCCACGCCCTAAGGTCTTGTTGGACCTTGCCCTGTTTACAAAACATAATACCCTCTCTTGTGAGTACAGGTCGCTATTTTTTGAAGTACTTAATGATCATCCGGGTTGTGAACTGATCTTCACAGATGCCTCTAGATCCTCTTCCTCCTGTGCGTGGGCCTTCACTAGCAAAAATCTCTCTTCTAAGGGAGGGCTCAACCCGCTGAGTAGTATTTACACGGCGGAGTTGACGGCCATAAGAATGGCCTTGGAGAGCATTGGTGTTTCGAACAGTCCATATATGATTTGTTCGGACTCCATGAGTGCTCTTCAGTCCATTACCTGCTTCTCCCCTGTCCACCCAATAGTTCAGGATGTACAGGAAGCCCTTTACCATTTAAACTCCAGAGGAGTTGACATCATTTTCCTCTGGATTCCTGGACATGTTGGCTTAGCAGGTAATGAGAGGGCGGACGCACTTGCGAAGGAGGGTTTGAACCTCCCTGTCACAAATGGCGACTCTGTCCTCCACCAAGACCTAAAGGGTATGTTTAGGACAGCAGGGCTTAATAAGTGGCAAACTTTGCGGCAAGAGATGTCGCAAAATAAGCTACATGAAATAAAAAGGGATATTTCTCCATGGGCATCCTCTGTAAGGAATAGTAGAAGGGAAGGAGTCGTGGTCGCGCGTTTGGGAATAGGGCATTCAGCCCTGACCCACTCGTTCCTCTTTACCATCGAGAAGGAACCACCACGATGCACCGACTGCGACTCCCTTCTAACTGTAAGACACCTCCTGACAGAATGCCGGAAATATAACGTGCTACGAAACAAGTTCCACATTACGGGGGAACTTGCTGATATTTTATCTGATGACTCCATGAAAATGGATAATATTTTAAGGTTTTTAAGAGAAGCTGGACTTATCCACCTTTTATAGAGTTTTAAACATTTACTTTTAATGCATTTTATTATTTATGATTTTACTATTTAAAACATTGTATGAAATCGTTTGCAATGTCTCTTGACAGGCAACGAGAAAGGTGCAAAATGACCCTAGCTGTCGAAGCACCTAAAATCGAATACCTACCTACCTACCTAACTAATGTACATAGTTTTTTATTTTTCATTTATATATATATATATATATATATATATATATATATATATATATATAAATTTTAAATAAAAGTTTTTTAGCATTGTATTGTATTTATAAGTAGTTATATTGATTTTTAGTTCATAAAATCATAAAAACCGTAAGGTGTTAAAATTATGTAATTGTAAGAAACAAACCCCATTGTAATTCAGCACTTTCTGACCGGCCGGGAACGTGGGTGTTACCACGAGGTAAAATTACTTACCAAAACATTCAAGAGAGAGAGGATATTTTATCACCTGATGATGCTACGATCGTAGTGAAACCGGTCGTGCCAAATTTATTTGTGGGAGTGACAAAGTCCTTTCTTTTTCTCGATCGCATATTTTGTTTACTATTTTTCTCTTTCTAGCTCTTATATCTATAAGTTATATATATTTGGAAAGAGGACAGCATTTGCCGCAAAACAGTCCACGAGATCACATAATTACGACTTTAATTTCGGGTATAAAAATTCAGGAACCGCCCAATCTTTCGATACCGTTTCATACGTATTTCCCATTAATAACGCCTTTGAAATCTCTGTGTATTCCATTTATGGAGTATATACTTTTCCATCTTGTTAATTATTGTGCCAATTAATTAATCAGTTCCGCAACATATGCCACAAAGCAATATTTTATTTAGCAGAAAATCCTAAATTATATATAATATATTTCTACAAAACAAGAATGGCGTTGTTTTAGTACACCAATTACATTTGTATCCGCACTAGTCCTTCCACTCTGTTGGAGCAATCGAAATGCAATCTCCGCAGATCTGAGATAAAGTTCTTCTATGAACAAGTGGGCCTAATGCCGTTAATGCATCCTTTCCTACGCTTTTCCATAATGGCCGCCAGCTGAACACCTCTCACATTAAGACGTGCAAGAATCCACAAGATCGAACGATGTAAATATGCTGAGAGCAAGCACAAGTTGCCATTTTTTCTATTTCAGTTTAAATCTGAATTTAATGACGTCCATCTTGAATGGTACGCACAACACTACGAGCGTTTCCTGAAGACGTGGAAACGACGGGTCTTCGATCGTCCATTGGTTCGTTGTTATCGATTAGAAATGAAATCTGGTTTACACATGTAGATGAGTAAGCAAAAATTCCCTAATGCCACGTTGTGAAAGACGCTTTTATCACGCTTGCTTAAAAACGCGCTTATGCAATCACTTTCTCTGTTTGTCCTTCGGTCCTTCAGTGTCTTGCTGCCCGTGTCCATTCAATGCTCTTTTTTTGACAATTTTCGAGAATAACTTTCGTAAGTGATAGATATTGGTGAAATTTATTTAAAGGACAAAATTTTTACAGATATTTCAAATTTTCCCGCTAATTGAAAATTTCAACGTCGAAACATATTTAACGCACGTGGACATGAAATAGAGAAAATCACCGTACGTCTCAACAAATTGATAATGCGGCCACACTTCCTCTCCTCTAAGATAGGAACGATAGGAGGGTTCAACCTTTTTTTTGGAAGTTTTACATTAAAACAATGATTCACGCTCATTTTCATTTTCTGTTCATTTCACAGAGCAAGTTATATGCCATTTTCAGCGAGCGTAAATCTATTGGTATACATACGCTAATATCCAGCAATTTATTTTTTAAATCGTCGCCTTATAAAACGCTATCCACGAAAGGCCACGATCCATGTCGTAGACGAAATAAAAACCTGCAGAGCAGGAAAGTAGATAACTAAAATACGCATGGGAATCCTGTTCGAGAAAACGCCAACACGCGCATAAAAACACGACGAAACGAACACAAACATCGAATACATTAGCTAAAGAGTCCGGTTCCCGATAGCAAATAATAATAACACAACTTGTTTGAGTGTTATCAATCCTTCATTCCGAAGGGACTGTGACATCATCCGAGAGCCTTGCAGCGACGCATACATATATACGTGTGTGTGTGTGTGTGTGTGTGTGTGTATATATATATATATATATATATATATATATATATATATATTCTGTCTCTTCGATGCCCCCAGCAGCCTCTCAACTTGGTAAGTGTCCACTGGGCTTCCTTGTTGCCACTCTCGTCACTACCTTTTCTTTTCCTTCAGTTTACACACACATATATATGTGTGTGTTTGTTTGTTTGTTTCGCTGCACCCTTGCCAACGGACGTATACGCCAAGTGTGCGTGCCCAAGTCTCCCCGCGACGCTTCCTCCTGTCCCTCCTCCCCCCGCAACTGCGCCTACGACGGACAAATGAGCCCGCGCGAATGGCCAACTCTAGAAAGCAGAATTCCGAAGGGCAGCGGAATATTTGCTGTTCGCGATCACGAAAAAGGGTTTAGATCAGGGCATCGGACCGGAAACCGAAAAAACGTTATTTTTGCTGGAGTGAAACCGAACCCGAACCGAAAAAAATATTTTACTGAACCCGAACAGAAACGAAAACTGTTATTTATTTCGTTCCATTTTTTCGGTTCGCATAAACAGTGGGAGCCAGTGGCGGCTCGTGTATAGGCACTGCGGAACTGCAGCACCCCCTATTTCCACTTGATATTATCAATAACATTTAATATAATGAGTCCTTTTTCCTTTAATTCTTTCTTTATTTTTGTAGTACAATATATATTCCTTAAGCTTAATGTCAGTACTTCAGTAGCCATCCCCCAGTTTACAAAAAAGATACAAAAATCTTTGTATGGAACTGTGCGCTTCACAGTGCCAGCGACGTGGTGTTTGACTGTTGTGCGCACATAGGAGGGGGGTGGGGAGGAAGGCGGGACTGCCAGGTAGAGAGAGCACTGTTGCTCTCGCAGTGCCGGCTCTGGCGTGATGGTGGAAGGAAGTTTTTTTTTACTCAGCGTGTGTTGTGCTTAAAAACCGTGTACCATATTCTTGAATGTGATAAAGTGTAGAAGAGTGTAGAATTAGATTATTATTCTGCTTCCAGCTATTCTATTTGATTCATTTTTTTCGGTTCTTTTATTTAACAGAAAACTTTAACCATGGCCTTGCTTCCCCAAGAAATAAGTTCTGTGACTGTAAGTGAACTTCAACAGCTTAAGTTTTCACAGCTATCTTTCTCCATGAGAAAGTTACAGTTAAGAAAAGAGGTCGTTCAACACCTGATATTCTAATATCTCAGCCAGGCAAAAGCAACAACAAGAAATATATTCGTAGCTTTAATTCTGAATGGTACCAACGGAAAAGTTGGCTTTGCGGCTGTGAAGTAAAAAATGCACTGTTTTGCTTCCCGTGTTTGCTGTTTGGAGGTGATGTACCGTGGACAAAAGATGGTTTTAGAAATATAAACAAAATGAAAGAAAAAACTGAAAAGCATGAGAAGTCAAAGAAGCACGTTGATAATGTTGTTTCACTGTCACTATTAGGAACCGTAAGTATTAAGGAGAAACTTAGTGAGGCATACAGACTTTCAATCAATGAGCATAATATAAAAGTTAAAAAGAACCGTGAAATTTTGTCCAAAATAATAGACTGCATTTACTTTTGTGGAAACTTTGAAACTCCCTTACGTGGACATGATGAAAAAGACGATTCAGTAAATCCAGGGGTATTTAGAGGATTAGTAAATTTTGCATCTAAATTAGATTCAGATTTGAAGAATCACTTAGAAACCAGTGCAGTCTTCAAAGGTGTTTCTAAGACCATTCAGAATGAGATACTTGACTGCCTGCTACAAATATACCATGAGGAGATAAGGACGGAAATTAGAAAAGCTTCCTTTGTAGCTGTCATGGCTGATGACACAACAGATGTTTCAGAACACACTCAAATGGTCCTTGTTCTACGGTACGTATTGAATGAAGAAATATTTGAGCGTTTTTGGGGATTCTTTATTCCAGAAAATCAAACTGCAGATGGCATATCAAAACGTATTTTAGAACAATTGGACATAATCCTTCAAGGAAATGGACAAAAACTGATAGCTCAGACATTTGATGGTGCAAATGACATGAAAGGCAAAAAAGCAGGAGTTCAAGCAAAAATAAAAGCAGTTTATAGTAATGCACATTTTATTCACTGTTATGCACATCAACTTAATTTAATAGTGAGAAATGCAGCAAGTATTACACGAAACGCAAGAATATTTTTCTCTAACATTCTGGCTATTCCAACATTCTTCTCAAGATCACCACAACGTGTGTCCATTCTCAAGAAACATATGGACGTCAGCATTCCACGTCCATCCTCTACAAGGTGGAATTTCAACATACGGACCATAAACAGAGTTCATGAAAATTTGCAACCTTTGAAAAACTGCCTTACTGAAATTCAGTCAACATCAAATGCAGATCAAACCATTGCAGAAGCAACAGGAATTTTAAAATACCTGAATGATGATAATTTCAAGATTTGGTTAGAGCTTTTTCATCAGATTATGCCTCATGTTGAAATAATTTACAACCAAATGCAATCTCGAGAAATTAGTGTGTTTAAAGTTAATGAATATATAACAAATTTCAAAACTGCCATTTTAGAATTGAGAAACTCAAAGTACTGTGAGAATCCTTCAAAGACACTCATGGCAGAAGCTAAGGAAGTGTGTGACTATATATGTGTTGATATAATGGACAGATATTCTTCCACTAAACACTTTGTAGCTGCTAAATTGTTCAACAAGAAATGCTTCACTAGATTTAAGAATGAACATCCCACAAAAGAGATAGTACTGACCACTGAAGCTTATCCCATGATTGACAAAGAAAAGCTTGAAACTGAACTAAAAGTAATCTATTGTAGGACGGATATTCATGAATATTGCAAATTAATTGAGCTGCTGAAATTTATCTTGGAAAATAATCTAGATGATGTTTTTAGTGAAATTACGAAACTGATAAAAATCCTCTTGACAATTCCCATGACTACATCAGAGGCAGAGCGCTGCTTTTCAACAGTGAAAAGAATAAAAACTTTTTTAAGAAGCACTATGAATTCGGAAAGACTAAATGCGCTTGCAGTACTTTCAATGGAGAAAAATTTCCTCAACTGTCATCCAGAGATCAAGGAGAAAATTATTGAACTTTTTGCGCAAATTAAAACAAGAAGAATTGATTTCATTTTTAAATGAATAGATCAAGCTTGAACTGTAACAATTTAAGTTAAAGTAAGTAAAAAATGTTTGGTTTTTTTTGTTAAGATTTTATCAAGTTCCTGAATAAATTTTCTTTTTATACATGTTTTTTTCCTTTTACACAATTTTAAAACAAAGGCTAAAAATTTTCTGGAGCAGCACCCCCACTAATTTTAGCTACGAGCCGCCACTGGTGGGAGCGAAAGAAGAATTTTTCCTTTTGCTTTAATATGAGTCTTTTTGAAATCCTCACTTTTCAACACCAAATAAGGCAAAGGCTAATGGTTTTCTTGAGAATACATGCTCCTAAGCCTTTGGAGAGATGCATCTTTGTGATGATATCTGTCGCTTCAATGGCGGGAGTTTCCATGGGCATCTCAATACATAGAGAGGGGGTCAAAGATACGTCCTGCCGAGGTTTCCCAGAACCCTGTTAAACGAGACTTGTGGAAAGGAACTTAGTGGTACTTTGAATCCGCTAATCGTCTTGGCACCCTACCCCTGAGCAGGGCCGGCTTCAGACAGTAAGCAAATGAGACAATCGCCTCAGGGCGCAGGGTCGAGTGGGCGGCCTCATGCCGCGGCTGTTGACATACTGACGACGTTCCCTCTTGCCAAGTTTGGTCTTACAGCAGGGGCGGCAACCCTGCTCAACGAGACACATTTGCAAAAACTGGAGGGAGGTAAGGAAAAAACCACGGGAAACACACACAATGTACCCTTTGTGATTCTTGAACACAGTCCGTAAGGCTACGGAAAAAAAAGAAAACAAAATACGGAGATCCAATATATGTAGTTAACATAACTCTTATAAATTAAGTAAAATAAAAATTGGCATTATTGTGTGATATTTTTAGATATTAATGATTTAGTAAAGTTAAAGTGTTGATCATTGGAGACCCACGGAACATGAGGGGAGGGGGCGGCCAACAATTTCCCACCTCGGGTCGGCGCAATGTCTGAAGCCGGCCATGCCCCTGAGCCTATCCCGTGGAATGTTCCGGGTAAAAATGTTTCACGATTCTTAACTTGGAGTTTGCTTCAAGTTGGAGGTTACTGTCCTCATAAACTGTCATCCTTTCTCCACATGCGGTGAACCCTTACATTCTGGTAGTCTTTCTCTAAAACCTATCCAGGAAGGATCGCTCGGCAGTCGTGCATTTGAGGTATTCTCACTCCTGTTAAATGTTACTGTCTGTACGTATTTTCCGTCTTAAGAAAATTTATGTAATTATATATTGTATGGTAATTATTTATAATATTAACATCTTAATTATTGTATTTTAAAAATAGCTAAGTAGCTCTTCTTTGAACAACTCGATATGAATTACATTCTACGTTCAAATGTGAATCAATATTATTGTACCTGTTCAAGTACGTGCATGAGTACTGTTGGAGTAAATTCATTATTATAATGAAAGTATCTGCTTATATTGGAATCTGGAATAATGGAATTGTAAAATACAATAAATTTTGACTTATGAAAGAATAACATCGGTTTTTCATCAAATTAAACACTAAAAAATAAATAACAATTTATACTTTTATACGAGCTCAAAAGGAAAAAATATAAATTCCTATAGAACGGTATTAGACGGGGTCGTATAAAAGTAGTCGTTTACAAATTGAATAACGAAAAATGTAAGAAGGGAGTTCATACAATGTTTTACTGTTCGTTACATGGTGACAGGGGGAGCTTGCGCGAAGTTACATGCGTATATCTATTTTTGTCTTCTTGAGTTTCGATAGTGATTTAAATTAAAAATAACATTATTTAATGAAGATTATTTTTGAATTCTTGAAATTTTCCCCAGAAAATTCAGTCGGAGCGAAAAAAACCGGTTCGAACCGGTTCAATGGTAGTTACTGGAGCGAAACCGGAACCATACCGAAATTTTTTATTTTGTGTGAAGCGGAACGAAAACCGGAGCGAAAAACATTTTGGTTCGATGCCCTGGTTTAGACACGGTCAAAACGAAATTATTAATACAATAGTTTTATATATATAAACACAAAAGTAGTTGGTGCTTGCAATCTGCAAGCATTTCATCTCACCCTGATAAACATTAATTTCTCAGAGAGATATAACATTATTAGAAATATTTTTTTAATTCAAAAGATTTCACCTCTGCAC